>KB672868.1:14782139-14809163 GCA_000349145.1 Anopheles dirus | reverse complement strand
AATTTTTTATCCATTGATATACCGAGGTATTTAACATGATCTTTCCAATCGATATCGTTATTATTTATCTTTAGTTTATGACTTGGGATCTTGTTCACGCTCGTGCACCTTGTAAAGTATATAGCTTCCGACTTATCATAATTTATTTTTATGTGTTTTTTATATCAAATCTATCAGATTGCACCACGCTTCCGCAAGAGTCTGGAGTCATCTTCGTCTCCCGACCCAAAACAACTTACAACTTGTATTATCAAGGCCAACCCCTGAACGACCTGCGTCTAGTCACCTTCTCGCAGCATCAGTCACAGCCGTTTCACCAGCCAGTCTGTGTGTGTGTGTGAGTGGATGTGATATTAATTAGATGATGATATATTGTCGGTGATACCGAGAAATGGGCGACCGAGCTAGGGCGTCTTCTACGAAGACCGGGTGGAACTACCTCTTGATTCGGAACCGGAACCGTAAGCCGTGGCCGAAAGTTTGCGAACGGGCCATACTGCGGCGCTATTTAGCGATGCCGGTACCGTCCGCCTGCACCGGGACCGTCTGACGCAAGCGATATCCGCCTTTAATCACCGTCTACGTCCGTGTCCGTGACCTCGGGGTAGGTTTTTCTTTCGGACCACTCGCTCCCTGAAATCGAGGCTTTAAATCTTGCGAAAAAGTTTACCCATCCTGGCCCGTTTACGACCCGCCGGTACAATCCATTACACAGTGTACTGCCGGGAATGGGACATGACATCGTCGTACTGTGAATGATTCACTCGTTCCGAATTGATAAACTTTCTCCCTTTTACGGAGCGCGATTCTTTGCATTGGCACAGGCGGGCTTTGTGCGGCAAACGCACTTATCGTACCGGGAGCGCCTATCGTACGTACTTAGCTGTTGTACCTTCGCGTAAAAGCTGCCGGCTTTGGGGCAATTTAAGCGAAGGAATGTCTTTTTGGAGACACGTGGTTCATTTTCTTCAGGCGCGTTTATGCGAAACGCAAATGGTTCCTCATTTCATTGGACGCATTTCAGATGGAACCGGAATGTAATCTTTCTTTTATATCCCCCCCCCCCCCCCTGAAGGAGCAATTCGTTGTCATTGTTTTCTTTTCCTCATTTTCGGCCATGCCCAATTTGATGGAGATCGGATATTGGAGCTTTGTTTTTACTTCTGGTGGGCAATCGCGGGCAATCTTAAGTGGGCCAATATGAGATTAGCACTTGCAGTTCTGCTTCCGAACGCCGTTCGCTCAGACTTCCGGCGACATGGTCAGAACAAAAGGAAAAATGATTAAAGAATATTCAAGCACCAATACTGAGGAGGGCACAAGAAAGAGGCACACACCGATTGTTATCAATTTTAAGTTGCTCATCTACTGCTGTTGCCGCGCCCATTTCAATCCGTAGCGGAAGCAGCCGCAGCGGGCAAAGTTTTCCATCAACCGCAGGTCGGATAAATGGCACGAACGCCCGCAGCAACGGCTAGACGCCTGCTCTCCATCCATTGCTCCGAGTGGCTGTGGAAGATATTCTGGTTTTATTTTGCCGCACTTGGGCCGGCTCACCGGAACCGGCCTTCCAGGCTCGATCAGTGCCGAGCCGATTTAACTAAACCAAATTTCCGCCACAGGAAGCTCGCGGGAGCAGCGGAGTGCGGCTGTGTTCGATTAAGTGTGTTGGTGTGATACCGGCGCGGGAAGAAGTGTTGGTGTGTGGCTTGGGTGTGACAGTTGCATGAAAAATTAACCTAAACTCTTCTTCGACGCGACGCGAGAGGTTGCGACCGAAGGATGGGCCGGGATGGGTGAATAAGAAAATCAAAGGGAACGGCGATAGGGTTTTTGGCGCAACAGCAAGGTTGTTTCTGTTTTTGGTTTCTCTCGTGCGAAGGTGTATTGAACTGTTCGTTGAACTCCGGCTGAGTGTGGCCAGTGTTTTCGCCGAAAAAGCACACTCCTGGGGATACGACGTATCGATTACGGAGCGTTACATCAAAAACTAATTTTGGGCCGTGTACCTCAACCTTTTGTGTTGAACAAAAAAATAACGAGAGGGAAATTTCCGATAGGGAGGTCAAAGGTGCCGGGCGTTTTGCGAAAGGAATAAATAGCGTTTAAAGCGAAGCGTTCCTATCCGACTGTGAAGCGATGGAATGGATGAGCCGAACTTAACGTGATACATCGGAATGCAATCGAGAGCCCTGGAGATGGAGATTATGAGCTTTTCTCGGCTATGATGCTTTATTTTTGACGATGTCCACGAATTGAACGGCATGGTCGAAGTAATTGAAACATTACTCAAATAACAGGTCGTAGACACTTCTAGTAAGCTTCCACTAGACCAAACATCACGTTATCGACGAATGAACAATAATGTTGCAAAAGCGATCTGGAGAGTGGTTTTTCTTGGCCACTTGGTACTTTTGAACACAGAAATCCATACGATAGCTCGTTAAAAGAAAGGTTAAAAGAAGGATTTTCTAGCTTTAAAGAAAGTCTCAGCTACGGCTGTCTGCACACATAAAAAACGAGGAAATTTGGAAAACAAAAACACCTTTACCTGGTGTGGAGGTGTCTGATATGTCAGCATAGTTTGTAAAGGAGCTGTTGTCTTTTGTCATAATATAGTTTTATTGGTATCTTTATGAATACGTCTCTGTGGAATGCTGTCGAAGAAGGTCTACTAAATTATATTTCCCGGAACATTGCAGGAACTTTGAAGGATCTTTATTATGTCCATACCAGAGTATCGCTTCCAACTGTTCCATTGGTACTAGGGATATACTCCAAAACATTAAATCCGGACAATTGTTTATCGAATGCATCGTGTGATCAATTATTAAAATAGAACTAAATCTAATAATATACCGGCCCTGTATAGTTTTCAATGTTTCTGATGGGTCTTCTTATGTGTTAATCACTCCAGACCTCCGATTAACTTGAGTTTGACGGCCATATCCTACAAAACTCAGTTTTATGCAATGTTCTTGAGGCATTTGCATTCGTAGTGCACTGCCTTTGGAAAATATTATCAAACACTTTGATGATCCGTTGTCCGCAATAACTCAAAAGCACAAAGCGTAACGGAAAATAATCGCAACGGAAGAACATAATTAAGAGTTATGAAATATTTCGCTCCCGGAGCAAGCTGCTTTTCTTCTTCACTCCATTCCATGGAATAATTCCTTTTAGCGCTACCCGAAAGCTAATCCCCCCGAGCGCACTTTAGTTTTTACAACCACACGGGAAGGTCAGGGAAGATTATGCTGTCCGCTTGCTGCAAAAAAGCGCACCCAAGAGTAGCAAGTGAAAAATCATGTTCAACCAAATAAGAGAGAAACATCACGTCCCGAAGGCGCACTCACACAGTCGGAACAATCGAAGGTGGTGCAACCAGTCGGGGGGATAAATTTCTCCAATAATCGTCCATTCGGTTTGGTTCAATAACTGCAAACGCCGGTTGCGCGTGTTGCACCGGGAACGCGAACAAAGAAGCGAAGATGGCTCCAGAAGCGTGCCTTCGCCTTCGCCGCGGACCAATTCCCAAATGCAGATGCAATCGTTGACGGGTAAATGGCATCATCGCTTGGAGGCGCTCATTCACCGGGGCAATCTGGTTGTTATCATCGTGATGATGGGTGGAATGAAGTACCAACACCATGAAAAAAACAAAGGCACTCACACACACACACACACAGAAGCCACCGGTAAGAAACGGTCATCCCACGTTGACCCAACGGCCGCGGTCAGTTCACGTGAGAACGTGCGATAGCGAAATCATACTTGACCATCGGAACCGTCACCCTGCGCTGATCTGGGGCGGGTGAAGTTGAAGATTAGAAATAACGGGTGCCAAACGGGATAGGAAAACCCGTTCCAACAGGACGGAGGCGTCCGTAGGACCGTCCGAATGTAGACAACAACAAAAAAAAAACCCCTGGTAAATAACGCCAAAACGGCATACCATTAAAGATCGTGACTTGCCAGAGACCGGTTCGCTAGGGCTGCGCTAGGTCCCGTGGCCGGAGGTGTCAGTCACGGTGAACCTTCGCATCCAAAGCGCCCCCACCCACCAGTGCGGAAATATGAAAATTTCGTTTGCAAAGTGTACTTCGAAAGCCCTTCTGGCAGCGTGGTTCTGCTACTAAGCCGCTGCTGCTCCGCCCTTGGGAATGGGAAAGCAATTAGATGTAGCGGATTCAGCGGAAAGGGAAAAGAATTTTTCACCCCCCACAAGGCACGAAAGGATATCGCGAGCGGCTCGAGGTAGGCTCGAGGTCGCGCCGCTACCGAGCAGGGGGCCCTAATTGATTAATGGTCAGATCGTGGTTCGGACCGCAGTGATACACGCAGATCCGCAGGCGTTTGGCTCCGGGCGGACGGGCGGAAAAACATCTTCTAAATTACTATCTTAGCGGGGAGAGGAGAGACCAAAAGAAAAGAAAAAAGGCCAAAATCTAGAAGCTCTAATTTCACGATCCGATGCCTCGTAATCCAGCTGGCCAACTGGGCGCAGGGTGCCATGGGTACCAGTTCGCAGAAGGAACAAAAACATACCACAAACCCTCTAATTGGATTTTAGTATCAAAAGTGAACCATTACGCGCTAAATGGTACCCAAACCCGGCGCATTCCTGCGCATTCGTGCTGCCCATGATTTGTGATTTTTCTTCCCCAGGGCCCCAATCTAGGAATGGTTGCGCGGGACCAAAATTAAACAGCGCGACGACCGGTTCGGGGCGTGTATGTTTGGTTTGGCCAGCGCCGGAAAACGCATTAGGCAGGCCGTTGTAGCAATTTCCCCGCCCGACTGGACGGGAATCATTGCACCGGCATCGATTTAATGTCCCAAATTTGCACAAACTAGCAATTAAGGCGCTGCGGTGTCTTCCAGTGTCCGTGCGCGAACGGGGTGCCGTGTAATCGGAAGGCGCATCCACCGGTGCGCGTTCTGTAGGAGCAGGGTTTGTCAATGCTTTTGGATCCTATAATGCATTTCTAGTAGGATGTGGGAACGAATACAACCAATTTGTTCTAACCTTCTGATGAAACTGTGACAATTTAATGTAATGTTGAAATTTCGTGTCCATGAATTCTGCGATGTTTACTAACAACTGCAATACTTACTAATTTATCAGGCCTTATAAGCATCTCAGTCGCTTCGCTGTCTTGCTCTGTTGTTATCAGGTTGATTGTCATCTTTCTAGCTCAGTTTGGCCCTTACACGCCTCTTCCACCAGGTTGTAGTTGTTTGTGTCACTGAAAATCAAACAAAAGAGAAATACAATAATCTCGCCTCGAAGAGTATCTCTATTTTTTGTCTCATTTTTTCTATTACAGTGGCTGATATTGATTTTGACTAAAGATGAAGTATATCATATTTAACAAACTTTTTTGGCACTTGGAGGACAAGATATTAGTCACTACTAACCCATATTCTAGATACTGTTGGACTTCGAGAAGATTTTTTTATATATTGGCTATATATCGGTATATCGGCTAAAATTTCACAACTACACGGCCTCGCCTCGGCACAGCATTTGCGGTCGATGGGATCCTATTTTTCAAGGGATCACAATATTTCATTATAATTCTTCGTCGATTCACTAAAAACAAACATTTTTAAGTTAAGTTTTAGTCATACTATAGCACAAAAACAACTTTACAAACTTCGGTTACGGTTAACTAAGGCTAAAAGCACTATATTTTCAATCATTTTATCATTGTTATCATTTCAAGAATAACATAGGATTAGAAATAAGAGCTATAAAACAAAGACCGTAATATGTCAAATGTTGCGCTATCCTGTTACTGTTCCTTTTTCCATACAAATCAGACTTAGCACAGATAAAGCTGTTGCTTTTGAATCGAATCTTGTCTCTCGATGTGCTATATTCTACATTCTAGCTAATAAATATTGCTAAAGAACATTAAGCCTTTTTTCTACGCCCATGTTTTTAGAGCATTGAGTTAAACAACCTCAACAAGGCACAAGATTATGACCTTGCTCAATAGCTTCTAATATAATGAAGACCACGATCAAAAGAAGTTTGAGGACCCCTGCCTTTAAATAAAAAAAACATACTACATAAATACACCGTAGGCAGAAGGAAATTAAACCACACTTCTTTATCGATTGATCTCTCTTTCTCTCTCTCTCTCTCCAGATCGCCACGCTCTTTTACTCCGCGTAACCTCAGGCGTAACAATACCTCGCACCCCATTAATTAATAGATTCGTAGATTGCGATCATGGCCCGACACGATCGCGCTGCTGCGATTTCTACACCTTTCGGCTTACGATCGCGTCCGTGTGTGTGTGTGGCGCTGTGTCAACGGCAAAGCAAACAATAATTGCTTCAACCTACTATGGGGTAGGTTTTTGGTAATTAATTTAAACATGACCATGTAAAAGCTTCCCCGGCACGGCCGGCTCGCGCAAGCCCGAGGGAGGCCCGACCGGCCCGGGCGGCCCCGTGAGTACGGCTTGCCGCGGATGCTCGCTTTGCACTGCCCGGAATGGTTCGGTTCGTGCCGTTCGTTCGTCTACCTAGCGCCGCGCCTAACGGTTCAACGAACCACGCAGAAACCCGCCCGGAAGGTCAATGATTTTTTTTTCTCCTCCCATCGTGATTGCCGGCACATACATACACACATACATAGGCACACTACCATGCATTAATGGCATAAAAATCAGTGATGATAATTATAATAACACCATTTATCTGATAATTGTGGTTTCACCCGGTGGGATTCGCTGAATGGTCGCTCTGTTGGCAAAATATGGCAGAATAAATTCCATTTCATTTTCCGAATGCGAACGCCCCCCCCCCCTCGGGTTGGGCCGTGGTGCCGTGGTGGGTAGGTGTTAGTTTTTCGGTGCTGGCGCCAGCCCACGCCCGCCGGCTCGCTGTAAATGGCCGACAGTCCATCCAGCAGCGAAATGCTTACCTCCCTCTCGAATCCACGATGCACAAAAGAATTGAAAACGCTTCGCGTGAAATTGAATCCGTAGCTCATTCCTTCACTGGAAACGACTCCGTGGAGGTGAAGGTGGTGGTGTTGGTGGTAGCCACGTATTATTCTACAATTCCAGCACCACCTAGACCCGTTCGAGCGCGCATAAGAAGCAGAACGCAAGATCGAAAAGAACAGAACCCAAGCAAAGGCACGTCCGCTCGCGATTCACCGGCGCTCTCTCGGTTTGTCTGGCTGTTCGATGTTCTTTCCATTCCGGTTCCGTCCGGTGAACGGGTCAACGCGATGCTGGGGATGCTACAAATGTGGGCGCGTAGGCGCGTCGTGCGCCGCCCGGCAACCGTGGCCACGATTACCGGCGAAGAGTGCCACGGCTGCTCGGCCCACCTTCGCTTACGGGCGCGGAATTGCACACGCGCGCAGTAAAATTATTCGTCCGCCTTCTCAGCTCCTGCTGTGGCGCGTTTCCCCTCGTGCGGTCGCGTGGGAAGTTCCGTTCCTGTCCCGGGGCAGCATGAAGCATACGCCAGCCCGGGGCCCGGCTTGGATTGTGTGCGTGCTCGATGGAGATTGAATTTGGATTGAATGGGGCGCAAAATTTCCCGGAGGATAGACGATACGCGCCAGGATGGATTGGATTCGTGCAGCGATGCTGGGATGATTGCGCTCCTCGGAAGGAACCGGGAGCCGAATCCTGCTGAACGTCCTTCGCATGCGAACGGTTGACGCTGCAAATGCAGACGCCGGCGAATAATTGGAAACGTTCATCAAGCGCTTGCTTGTCTTTATGGCGAAATGTGCGTTTCGTGAACGTAAAATAACGTGGAAAATTTAATGAAAAAATCAGATCAGAAAGTGAATATCAAAAACAAGTTGAAAATTGTAAGCAATGTCATTTAAGATTTTCTGCGGTAAAATTCGATCTTCAAATAATGTAGGCTACATTGTTACTTCTTCTAATTGTTTGATTTTTGTATATTATCGCACTATCAAATGCTTTTCGGTGCAATTCAAAATATTCGATTATTTTCGATACAAAATATCGAGCTGGCCAACTTTGTCAAGATGTTTCTAATGCTGTTTTGTATATCATTTATAGGATTTCCTAGAATGTTTGTTAGACAACCTGTATGGCGATCTTGTTCCATTGATTCCAACATTCCACCGTCAACGTTTTCCATCGTAATTCGCCCAGAGTAAAGGGCATCTTCCACGTGGAAACTTTCAGAATAGGAAGCAGCAAACGCTTTCCTTGACCTTTCGTACGCTTACAGCATCTTCTCAGTAAACTACACGAATTTCTCGGTAGGTGACAGTTTCATTTTATTCTTTTCTTCAGTTCACAAATATCACTCATTTTCGTACGATGCAAAAGATACTAGGTTCTATCGATTGATCAACTATGTCTATTGAAACCAGTCCATGAAATACCAGCCGTCGTATCATCGTATCATCACTTGATACGAACGGACTTGAAATGCCTGAGGTATTGAACGATGTGCTTATGCGCCAATACTTTATGGAAAACCTAATAGAATAGAAGGACAGAAACATTGAAGCACAATAACAGTAAAGAGTAATGTTCAGAAAACTTAACATTGTTCTTAAGAGTAGTAACACTCATCAGATACTTAATCAAATTAGATGATATAAAAATAAGAGAAAGCTGTTGCTGAATATAGTTTTTGATAAATAAACAAATCGTATAAACGAGCTCAATGAGATATAAAAAAAACTGTTGTACAAGAAACATAATCGACAACATCCGAGAGAAAAGGACGTGAAAAATGTTGCTCAGGTGTTAAGAGAACAATGGCAATCGAGGTGGCCTATTATGCTTAAACCATCGAGAAAGCAATCAAAATAAATGATAGGCGTACTTTCGAATTCATTTTTTTCCCTTCCTACTTCTTGCGACAAACATTCCTGCTCGTCTGCTCAACTTTTCCATTCCAAACAATTTGCTTATCAATAATCTCCAAATAAATATAAATCCGCAAAAAGTGTATGCGGTGGGTGCATTAAAAAGACATTTGCGGGTGTTGTCTGGTTGTCCTCCGCCGTAGCACACACAATTATCGACAAAGTTTTCGTCCTCCACAGGCAACACGCAACTACCAAACAAAGCGATTCCATGGATCAGCGCATTATGTTGTAGACTTCACCAGTAGGCTCTCCCGGCTCATGGCGCCTCACCTCAGTGTGGTCGTTCCGAATAATTGCGTTTAATTAACGGCCAAAGTTGAGTCGATATTTACTTTGAAACAACTGATCAGCGGAAAAGCAAAGAAAGCGGCTCGAGAGTGTCCAATCCAGTGTCAGTGTCCGGTTTTGTTTCGGTTTTGTGCGGTGGAATAAACCGAGGTGAATTGTTGCGGTGGGATTTGGCACCATTACCATCGGCGTGCCATCGAGACGCCGTTGTAAAATTGGCAAACGATTTGCGCCAAGAAGCGGCCAGAACAGGGGAAGCGGCACACCGAGGAAGGCTAAAACCAACCTGGAACTCATCAATCATCGTTGGCAATGAACGCTACATCTGTTTGAAACCTGCTGCGCGGTTCGCAGCATATCGTCTTGCGCCTCCCGCTCCCAGTAGGGAATTGAGTGCCGAAAGAATAGCATCCAGCATCTCCGGAGCGGTGCCGGAGATGATGATAAAGCCGACCGTAGCAGAAGATCTCCACACGGAGAAGAGGAGAAGATCGGGGTCGGGATCTCAGAAACATACCCAGGCGGTGCGGTGAAATTAATCAAAACGTTAATGAATGTGTTTCAGCCGGACAGCGCTGACCGAGTTGTGCTGGGGTAAAAGTTTGAAAAGGCAACGGAGCCTGAAGCCTGCTGGATCGAATCGAGAGGGAAAAGTTACGGGGCGAAGCGATACAACAAGCGCTTCGCGGGCGCGACTGACAAAATAATAGATTCTAATTAATACACCGCTATCGCTCCGGCAACGATCTCGCAGAGCCCAGGGATGTCCCGGGGCCATGGCGATTGAAATGTTTCGGCATCATTAGAAACGGCCAGCGCGTCCGAAACGTGCTCAAGAAGTCGAGCACCGAGCGGTCGCTGAGACACGCTGGGCAAGACTGGATCAATTAGATAATAGCGGCCGGATATTCAATCACCCACACCGACGGCATGCCCACGAGCTGTTTGTTCCATATTTTTTGCTGTGCGGTATCAGTACGCTGCGAAGGAATTATATTTACTGCGGCCCTCTTCGGCGCAAAAGGATGTTCTTTGTGTGCTCCGGAACCGGAGCAGCGGCAAAAAATATGTAAACGAGGAGAAGCAAATGATAAGTCAGCTTAAAAAACACACACACCCAAACAGGCCTAGCAGGACCACGCAAACGACTCCGAGTTGGAGGAATTAAAAAGGATAACGAACTCTTTTTTTCGTTGTGTTCCACTCTCGCCGGTCCGACGAAAAGGATAAGCTCAGCGCTGTGGCGCGAACAACGCCGGACACGGTCGCTAGCTTGGGTGCGGAGTTTGTTTTGCATGTAAATTAGGACAAAACTAGCATCGGCGACTTATGACTTTCCCATCTCCGGGGTACGCGCGTACGCAATGGAGCCGCGGCGATGATAAGCACGATGGAAAAGTTCTCTGCACGGGCAAAACGGCACCGAACCACCGAAAGGATGGTGCAGCGGACGCCACACGGGCAGAATATTGATGCCGCAGACAGACGAGCCACACACACACACACCCTTTCCCGTTGGGGGGTTTTAATTAGATATGGCATAGCGCTTTACGTAATGTCTTTTGTTCGAGGAATTAGCGAGAGCGAGAGAGGATTTGATGCGCTGAGAGGTGGAAGAGTTATGTGTTGAGAAGTTGAAATTGCAAGAAATTTCGTGGGAATGGATGTTTAATAAGTGAGCGGAAGAAGAATGCATAAGGCAGACGGCAGCTGGTGACTTTTCACGTCCCAGTTTTTCTATTTTTTAAGGCATACGTCACTGTCTGTTGTGGAGACAGTTAAAGGACGAACTTTGTAAACCAATTGATTTTCTGTTCAAAGGTTTTCGCGGTTAAAATATTTTTTTTTTCATTAATATTGGTTAGTTATTTAGTTTGTCATTTGAACATTTGAAAAAGTTCGTTGCAATCTCGCAAATTATTACAAGTTATATCAAGTTAACAGCATTTTTCGTGCTTTCAAGTTAACGGTGGTTTAGTATCCTTAGTTCAGAGCAATTTAAGAGATAATCTCGGGTGGGAATAGCGGCGTTGGCTATGGCATGCTTTGGGAGTAAAAATAGTCGTTTGCTTAGGAACATACTATTAGGTGACTATTTTGCATATGTTGCATCATTTTGCACCATCAGTTCCAAGAATCGCAACTAACTGAAAACTCATCTTACAATCGGAAATAGGTAGCGTGACAACCTGATTGTGATTTTTCGCGATTTTTACTTCTTGCCAGTTACAACATTATAGTTTTAAATCTCAACAAAACCAAAATAAAACTAAGCATGCTAATCGATTCAACTTTTTTAGTTCTGACGAGACATTAGAACGTTTTCCTTTGTTGTTATGCATTCAGAAAACTTTATTAATTGTAGACTACAAAGACTAAAGTACAATGAAGTCATAATTTGACATATACATTAGTTCTCCTCTCATAATAGTCAGTCTTTACGTGAAACAAACACTAGAAAAGCGATTAAAATAAAATGATAGCGTAACAGAACAACCACAAAACGCTCGCTTATTCAACAATCGTTAACAAATCTCCTTCCCAGCGTGAGCTTCCACCTACAAAAGAAAACTTTGTACGTTACCGCGAACCCAAGAAAAGTTTAACGTCAACATCGTCTGTTTTTTTCGTCGGTTCACTTTCCACCCAGCACCGGTACGAGATCAAACGTGTCAGTGACGTGTAAATTTGGGGCGCAAAATAAAATAAAGAAACCCCCATCACGGCAGGCCGGCGGCTCTCCTAGCAACGGATCATGCCTTCTCAGGTGAACTGTGCGGTCGAGTAGTTAGTATTCCACACTGCACGGTGTACGCCATTTTGATCCCCCTTCTCCCTGCTCCATTTTCGCCCCACGCGATCACCACAGGTGATAAACGAAGAAATCCTCGTCCACCCCGAAGGAGTCAAGGTGTCAACGAGGCGGCAAAACTGCCGAGGCTTACAGCGGTAGCACGCGTACGGGTGTTTTTTTATGCCTCACCATGCTCGAGTTGAATTGAATGTCCGTTCTGGGGCTGCGGTGCGATAACAACCAGCCTCGCCGGGAACCTGTTCCCGCCTAAGCCGACATAAAACACGTAAATACATCGTCGACGGGGATCGTCCTGGCGCGAGAAGGAACGGACGCACACATTCCCGGCAGATACCTGCCGGTGGTGGTGCGTGGTTAAGCTACCACTTCGGCTAGCGTAGTGACGTGAAGCTCGAAAATCCTTTAAACAGATCCGACCCGGGGCCGTTGGGATGGAATCGATAGCTCACTTTTCTTTTTTGCTGTAACTCAACACCACAGAGCTTCCTACGGTCTTCGTTAAAGAAAACACGAACACGAGGCAAGAAGCAACTCTCCCGGCAAAGCCCATGTGCCCACTCCAAAAGGATACGCTTGCTGTGCGTGTTGTCACGCTACGAGCGGTGAGCCACGTGGCGGCGTTGCGTGGCGGTGGACACTTGTTGATGGATCATTTCATTCCTAATCCCACGCGGCGTCCCACCACTGTAGGTGTCCAATCGTACCGGGGAGTCTGCCCGTGCGCCGCAGGTTCTGCTGCTGTAATATTGAGTTTTCACGCAGCAAACCCGAAAGAGCAAAAGAGTCGAATTCCGAGAAAAAGCTCCCACCGCGGAGAACCTTTTCCAGCTGGGGCGGGAACTTTTAATTGTCCGTACCGGGAGCGCCGACGGGATCCCGACAGCCAGCCACCTGTGGACCGGAGGTGTTGATTTTTGAAGTCCCCGTGCAACCTGGAAAGGGCGGATTCCGGCGGAAAGTTTGTAAACGATTTCGTTACGGAATGTGCGCCCTAACCACGCTCGCTGGAACTACTGAAGTTTGCAGGAGTGTGATTTACGTGTTGGTGAACTTTGCACCCACTGTCTGGCATTTCGGTTTGGAGTGGTTTGCTTGGCGTTTAATTCGTTCATTCGCTTTAAAACGCTTTGCCGTTTGTTTCATACCCGCGCGAACGTGTACAATTACGGCAAATTACGATACCTCACTTGGAACAAACCCAACCTCAGGAGAAATACCAACGTCCTAAATGTCATCGACGCCTACCTGGGTTGTTCGGTTAGCTGACGGTTGCTGGCAAAATAAATTAAAACACCTGACCCCGTTGCTACCCTGCAACTACCAAACGGGTCAGACGGTAGCCAAGAAAGCAATAAATACGAGCAAACCCGAACGAAAAGTTGTTTGTATCGTCCGACCACAGCTGAGGCTGAGGTGAGAGCGAACCGTAGTACAGAATGTTTGTTCTAGTATGTTTTGGTATCTATTCCGCATGGGATGTTTTGATACGAATCAGTTTACAGTCCAAAAGTCAGTTTTGGTTTTCTTTTTCGGTTTGCAAACACATCGTACAATCTAATAACACATTAACACTCATCCACAACGACCTAATTAGACGATTTTCGCAAGTTATGGGCAGATTTTCGTGCAATTTTGGCTTGATTGTTTAGTAGCTAAAAGGTGAAAGGAGTCGATAGATATAAATCATTGCCACATGCTTATATAGTTTCTATCGAAAAAAAAATCGGGAAATTTATCGTGATCTTGAAAAATGATACATCTTGGATCATTCATAGTACTTTTTTGACAGCGTGAAACTCTTGGTATAAGATAACAAGGCGATCACCGCACATACTTCTCAAGTTCTTTGCCTCAAAAAAACATAAAACAATAAATATTAAATATAAACAAATTCTGTTCTTGTTTGTGACTCTTGAACATTTTATCTGTAAATCGCCAATTACAGAGAACATGTTCAAGAGTCACAATTCTTAACCTCAAACACGCATTGTCGCTTTTGTGTAATGCTATAAATTATGAATACTGCTTCTCCACAAATACTTCTCAAGAGGAAAATATTGAAAACTTCGAATATTAAATATACTTAAGTTGTTACTAAACTTAACCCCAAAAACATGTTGACGCTTTTGTGTAATTCGATAAATAATGGAAAATCTCTTCTAGTGTACTTTTTTTTCTTCTCGAACTTAACTTTGCTTCAGAAAGTTCAAGCATGAGCAACAAAAAAAAAAAGAATGAAAATAGTTAAAAACTTTTGCTTATGATCTCACTTTTCCCAGCATCTCGCTGCAGAATGGGGGGAAAAAATATAATTGCACGAAACTCAACTTTCTAAAGTTCACAGCGAACGACACCGGGAAGTTCACCGAAGGAGCCATTGACATGATTAAATTTTCCAAACAAAAAAAAAAATCGATGGCAAAATCACACAAATACTTCATGCCCCGTAGTCTAATTTAACCCGGTCGTTTTGTGGGAACTTTCATCTCAACTAAAACTGAGGAATGAGGACGCGGCGTTTTATATTTTTATTCGAGATGCATCTTTACTCCGAAGGCGACAAAATCCAATTAAATACAGATCGATCGCGTGGGACGTTACTGGGGCTCACCTAGCTCGACAGATCCTGCGGATGGGACTGAAGTTTTGTCCCCTGAACTGAAAAAGGGCGTTGCGATGCGGTAATATATTCGATGGGATTCTGTACCCAGCCCGGCACGGCAGCACCAGACCCATCTCATCCCATTTCTAGCCCATCAATCATCAAGTTACTGGCTGCTGCTAATTGCCTCTTTTCTCCGAGCGAAGAGACACTTCCTTTGATGCGTGTGCTTTTAAGTTTCCCCGGCCGGTGTGTGCGTATATTGTCTTTTGACCGTGTACGCATACACACGCGGCGGTCGTTATGTTCTGCATACACTCTCACGCAAAGCACTCTCGAAAAACTCATCTCTTCCCACTTTTCTGCGAACGCTTCCGTGAGCATGTTTCGTAATTAATAACCCATAAATCCGGCCTGCGAAAGGAGGCGGCACCAAATTAAGCGATAAACGAAGCGGGGGACACAGGAAAACATTGAAAATGTAGATTTTGCGTCCGAGGAAAAAAGCACTCACACACACACACACACAGCGCTCCCAGCGCCGCAGACGCCTGGCGTACGGTGGGGGCAATGGTGCAGAAATTAAATTCAAACCCAAATTTGCCCGAATTACACCGTGTGGGTTTTATGCGTTGCGTGGGGGGCTGCTGGGCAAAAAAAAAAACAACAACAACCCTGCTGGCCCCCCACGACGCTCGTCTGTTCGTTTCGCTCATCGTTAACATCAACGCGGAAAACGCTGGAAAACGCTCCCCCATCCGTTCCCGGGAGCTGGCTTCTTGGGCCTGACGCGAAATTTTCGGGACGTGTTGCGAGCCGTAGCCGAAGGCTTCAGGGCCCGCGGGCGTTCGGCAAACCGGGCGCAAGTGAATTGTAATGAAAAGTGACAAAAATGTCTATATCTTTATCGCTTTCATCGCTTCCGAGCCGGTGGCTGGATGCTCACGAGTTTTTCCGGCCGCGCAAACCCCGGTGAACGCCATCCAGCCGGGGGTACAATTTATTATGACATTAAGAGCACTGATAATCATATTTTATGGCAATACCCATTCGCCGAATACAGTGCGTCTCCTTGTATTTTGTACGTTTTTTTTTTGCTAAACGTTTTTTTTCTCCTTCCTAAGGACAGTCGAGAGGCAAGGGACGTCGTGTCCCGACGGAGGGAACCTGGAACATGGTGTACGGGGTGGCGGAAGGTTTCATGATTTAAACTCTGGAACGTATGGCTTGCCACCCTCGCCGGTGGGATGTATAAAACGCGACTAGACTAGACTAGTCCGTGCCGGGTTGCTCGAGATCTTCTGTTGAGAGGATTCTGTCCGTTGATGTTACCACGAGAAGACCGAGAAAGTTCACCGTTCGTTCACACACGGCATGATCGCTTTAAGCGGGGGCCACCCTGTGGAGGCTTTTAGGGCATTAGTGCTTCAGTTTGTTTCAATCAACTCGTTCAAGGGCGAGCGCGATCGATTTTCGCTTTTTTCCACTCCGTTTTTCATTTATTAATTATTCACAATGCGAAATAGGAGGGATATATAAATTGATTTACTTCCTTCGTTTGCTTTTTAGTCTCCCCTTTCCGAGTTCCACGCCGTGAAGAGCACACTTGAACCGCATCAGATAGCCGAAGATGGGCCTTGCGTTGGCTGGAAAGTAAGATTTATGTCCATCTATTAAGGGGCTGGTGGAACATCAAACGACGTTCGGGACGGGCGGGTTCTTTTTTTCTTCACTGTCTCTGCCATACTTTTCCATTTCCCGCTCGACCGTCTTGCAGACAACTTCTCAGAGCCGACAACACTGTCCGAGTCGTCTGTTCTGTGTGAGTCATTACGTATCGGACAACTCGGTCAATAATTCGATAAATCCAATTACTGGGTTCGGTCGGGATGGTTGCACACGTTGTACGTGCAGCACAACCCCACACTTTTCAATCAGTAGCCAGAAGAACGTGTACAGCAAGGGCTCGAAATTGGGGTTTGCCTCCTAATGGACGATTGTTATCGCGGAATGAAGATACAGTTTTGACAGTGGAGATGTGGAAAAGTTTGTAAAATTGAGCGTTGCCAGATCATTTTTCAGCATCGAAATGTATGATTTTCGTTTCTTTTTCACGCGAGTATGAAAACATTCCAATAATGGGTCATATCAAGAAGAATTTTACTGTTTTACTTTCTAAAATGTCAGTATCGATGAAGCTCTAAGTTAACAATGCTGTTAAAAGATCTGGAAATAAATTAAAGAGGTTTTTTTTTTACGACATTCGCTTATATTGTAAACGATGTAGTTAAAAATTTAACTTTGATCCACAAAATCTATTTTAACTGGAATGAAGATAGCCTGACCAACTAGTCTAACACCACCTTAGGTGTACAGAACGAAATAACTCACAATAATTAAACGTAAAATTAGAAATAATATAATCTAATAAATCCTTCAATAAGAACGATGATTAAGAAACCATATTTTAGGGGAAAACGTTGATATTTTATACTATTCTACAATATTTAGTAACATTTATCGAAAGTAGTGAATAAAGACATTGAGATTGGAGAATAATCTAGAAGCCTTATTCACTGTGTCAAAAGCTGAGAAAAAAGGTTTAAAATTTTTTTGTGTTTTTCCAAAACATTCACCGAAATATCTTGTTAGATAGGGACAGGGACACTTTGACTATCGATGGGCCACCCAACACCATACCGAAGCAGAGGGCTGGTATTTGACAGGCTTGTTCATCACCGAAGCCGTGCTTACTCTACGACTGATAATTCAATGTCATGCAAATAACACTTCTCCCCAACCATCTGACAGGACTTGTCCAAGAAGGAAATAATCCGTAATCAGTAACGATTTTTTCCATCCCACGCGTTGCCGCTTTTCGCACAGAATCGACGCTAATTCGAGTGTCCTGCCGGGTAATGGCGCACAAAGTCCTGCTAAGCCACCCATAAATTATCGTCCGTAAGTCGGTTCGATCAGCGGGTAAAGAACCCGATGGAGGCGCCCAGTGTGCGGAAAATGATCCTTTGGGATCGATTGGGTGGCTACCGTTCCGAGCAAAGGGGAACCATCTTCGGCGGAAAAGGCTCGGGTCTGGCTGGCTGGTTGGCTGACTCGGTCGGTCGAGGTCAAGCTAAAAATAGCTTGCGAAGAAAAATCAAGAAGGCGAGGGCTTTTTGAGATGCTGGGGGTTGGGAAACCGTTTTCATCTTCATAGAAATGGGTGACACACATATCTTGGACAAGCGTCTCGGACAAGCTCGTAATCGTACCGTGTAGAGCGTATTTTTCGCTCCTCTTCTGCGCACAGCTCTAGATTTTGACAAATATGATTACGAAGGTGTGTTGGCGTTAAATAAACTCATCCCTTTCTTCGGCAGGATGACGATAATTGAGAAAAAAAACTGTATATAAAACTTACTTTATACCCTTTCTAAAAATACAAAACCGGATTTTAACAACAACAAAAAAAACTGTACCCGTCGAATGATGAAATTGTAAGCATTGTGCTTAAAGAAGGTTTCATGTAGAAAGCACACAAAAAACAGCAAGCTATTTAAAAATGAAGCGCTGAAAAGGATTACAAACAACTCGTTCTGTTCCCATGTTGCGTCAGAAGTAAAACATCACGCCGGCTTCTGGTTTTGGCAGGGCGGGAACGAACAATCGGTGTAATGAATTTCGCGATTTAAATAAAAGAATAATAAACGAAGCGATAATTCACGGTCTGCTCCGGCATTCCGGTGTCTTTGAGTTTGTTCTTCACGTGCGTGTGTTTTGTTGTTTTTCTTTCACCCACCCATCAGCTGGGGGGAGTTTTTGAACATATTTGGGCGCAACTTAAAGGTCAATTTAGTGCTCGAGTGAAAGTGAACGTGGAATTTTGGATTTTTCGAATATGATTCGAACATGAATATGAAATACATAAACACAAATAATTCTCATAATCTTCACGACCTAATCTAAATAGATCGTTTAATTCCAAAACATTTTTCTACCATTCGGAATAATTCAACTGCGGAATTGATTGATGAGCATAGTAAGAAATGAACTTTAATGTAATTATATAATATAATATTGAGTATTACCATAAGACATTGTATATTCAAAAGTGTTCCAAAACTATTGATTTTAATACATTTTCCCTACATTATCGATTAAAGCATGAATGTATTTGATCATTAAAGTAGTATGCCAGCAGATTTTACATATAACAATGGATAATTTTTATGATTACATTATGTCTTAAAACTAACAGAACAATATTTAAAAAAGAATAAAAAAAAACAAATACAAGTACGAACCATGGAAGATACTAGAAAAAGTATATTGAGTTGATTATTTAATCAAATTTAAATACAAGCACTTGAAAAATTCTTCATCTCCCGATATTGAAAACTGGACAGGAAGAAAAACGTGAGTAAAGTACTGAGTTTTACGTTCACTTTCACTCAATTACTAAATGGGCCTTTACAGCGAACGGTTTCTGAAGAAGCGAGGGAACATTATTACGTTGGCCGGTTGCTTGGCTGGCAAGGCTTCGAAAAACATTGCCCGTGCTCTTCACGAACACTATGGCAGCCATGTTGAACAACGACAAGGCCCAGGGCAACAGAAGGCACAGGAAAAAAAAGCATCTTCTTTCCGAACGTTCTCTTACAACGCAGCATGCGATACTGCTTTCACTTTTGATGGGCTTGTGCGTGCGTTCGTGCGTACGTGGCATAAAAAAATCGCAACCAGCCAGGGCAACCGATCCATTCATATCACCCCGTTTGATTACGTCCGTCCGCTAGGTGGCAACGGTTGAAAAATGCGAGCGAAAGGATGCAAAACGCCCCCACTGCAAAGGTGAGGTATGAAAAATCCCTGGCAACGGGACACCGGGCCCACGCGGGCTCGAATGGGCGGGCGTGAGTGATCCTGCTTTGGGCCAGGTTGCTCTCGCACTCGATCTAGAGTACGGCCAGTGGCACAAACGTGCGTCGGTAGAAACACGACCGGAGGCAACGCACTTCACGGAAGGCGACGAAAACCGGGTACAGAAAGGGACAGAAAAGAGGCTTCTTTCATGACACGGTTCAACCGCCCAGCCTCGGAAGGTTGTTACGAGCCATGACGAACCCGCCAAGGACCGGGTGTAAGTCGAGCGGAACGATTATGAAAATGTTAAAAATAAAAAAAAAACGAGAGGGAACCAGTTCGTCCTGCGTGCGGGGTGAGTGTGTCCAATTCGACGTTTCGAGAACTCAGCCATTATCTCCACGCAGAGATTATGAATCTGCGTAAATAATCAATTAGTATGCTTGGGCGAACACCTGCAGCACGCCGGGAAACGACCCCGATGGCACACGACCCCGTCAAACATCGCCATTTCCGGGCGAGCCTATACGTGCGCGATGCCCACGGGAAACCGGCTTCGACAACTGCACAAGTGGAGGAAATTAAGTACAGAAGAGTCACAATACACAACAACAAAATCCTCATATCAAAAGCCACAGCCTTTCTTTCTGAACGTTGCGTTTCTATTCTACGGTTGTTGAAGACGCACGAAGGATGCAATTAATTCACTGAAGGAAGGTGTTTCTTTCCACTGAACGGAGGAAAACGGAGAAGGAAAGGTGAGCCGCCGGCGGGCCAATTAACTTTAGATTTAACGGTCGCGTAAACATCGTGCGCGCACGCCGTATCTAGCGGTGGGATTAGTACTAGATGGGTAATTTTTGAAAGCCCCCCTGTCGGGCGGCGGCTCTGACGTCTAGCTCGGTACCACCGTTCTGAGCTTTACGACGGTTTGGTGCGATATGACGTGTATTCGGGGTTGGAGTGTAGGGCCTGGATCAACAAATGATGCTATTGTTGACGCATGGGAGCAAAACATGATGTTTATGTTGCTGTAAAGATGCTAATTCTTAACGCCGCGAATGGGATGTAGTTACGGAGGGCGATCTTTTTGACAGTAAAAGGTTAAGATCTGTTTTCGGGAGGCTAATCCCAGTTATTGTGAGTGTGTAAATCGTCCCAAAATTCTCTAAACGATACAGAATGTACCTGTTCCATATGGATTCTTCATTAGGATCTCAACTCCACCTAAAGTGGGTAGATAGAAAATGGAAGTCCCTGTGTTGAACTTTTCGAGCGTTACGGTTCGTGTCCAGGATTACGTTCATGCAGGTCTTCTCCGATTTTATATGTAACAGATCCAAATAGTTTGTTCTCAATGTGGCTAATTGTTTTCGTTTAACCCACATTAGTTTTTATCCAATTTCAATTAGTTTAATTCAATCCAATCGATTTTTAATCGATCAATAACATTCAAATTATCTCATCCTATACTCAAACCGTAACGCTTGTAAATAATGTAACGCCGAAACTTCCAATGCCGTTTATCGCTTTCTTATTTTGTTGTTCCACAAACGTATGTTTCTATCTGATTTTTTTCATAATTCACCATAAATCTTACGGCCAGCGTGATTCCGGCGGCAATATTGACTCGACAGACTACGCGGAACATCGTAAGTTCGTTGTGATGTATGGAACGCTTTAATATGTAGCATCTGATTACACCAAACCACCCGGGCCGATAACAAATGATCGGAGTGAACAAAAATAGGGTGTGTGAAAAATGAGAATAATATTAGAATAAAATCACACACACACACCACCAACAGGAGCATAACTCACGATGATGTATTATGCGGCATCCGTGACCTTGGTTGTGTGTGTGTAAAGAAGACAGTGAAAGGGACTGCTCTTTTTTAACGGCCCCCAAAATGGCTGCAAAATGTCATATTTCATCCGTAGCTCGTACGTAACGCATTGCGATGATCGATTTGACCCGGTTCGCAGTGTTGGCGGGTGAAGCTGACGATTCACTGTTTGATGCAGTGATTCCAATCGAATTATTATTCACACACCTGTTTTAAATTCCCATTCAATGGTCGGAAGTATGTTGTCTCGCTGTAAAAAAAACATAATAACTCAGAATAGGTTTCAATATGGCCGCTAATCGGAATGAAAATGTAATAACTCCGGCACTTATCCGAACTGCAATTATCCTGCAGTTTGTAGCTCACATAATTTAAGCTGATAGGAATGTTTCACCAATCGAGCACAGTCGAATAAACACATTTAAAAGGCGTCGGCTCAACTGAAACCGGCTCGCCCTAATACTTCCGGGAGTAAACAAAACCAATCGCTTTTAAATGTGAATGTTCCACACCAAACTGGCAATCAGAGTAAAAGCCGTCCAACCAATCAATTTCGGCACCATTTGCGTTACGGCAAGGCCTATTCATCATCGTACCCATTAGGTGCGGTACGGGGGTTCGGTGGTTATTAATGACAATTTTCCAACCGACTGTTTGTGGCGTTGAAAGATACAAACCCCGCAGGGAGACACCGATGGCCGTTTATTTCAAGGTGCGCTCTCCTCGCGCGGTTAACCGGGCCTGTTTGCCGTTTGACGCAGGGGAGAGCCGATCGGTTTTACCGCCATCAGCATGTCGCGCTGCGGTTGCTACGGCAACCAACTTCACAGGCGGCGCATCCCCCTTCCCACCGATATCCATCAATCAAGTTTAAAATCGGTAAAGGTTGGCTTTGTGAGTTGGGTTTTTCCGACTTTTCAATTTTTAATGCCGTTGCAACGCAGTTTTCCACCGCGGCGGGGGGCGTCTGACATGGGATGGAAAGTATTGTGAAAAGTTTGTGCGGAGGCGTAATGTGGAATACCGACTGCAACCACACACACACATACGCAGAAGCGGCAACAAAGAAAAGCTGAAAGTTAAGTACTACGTAATTGAAAACCGCACAACGCTCCTGCCGGCAGGCGTATGTGGTAGTGGGGATTTTTATTTTACAATTTTTACAATTTCCATCACCCCGTCGTGTGCGGGTAAACGTGTTGGGTGTTGCTGGGCTTTGTTTCCGTGTGTTCCCCGGGTTCCCCTCTGTCGGATGCATGTTCCCGAGTTTTCCCGCGCGACTGTGGCACCACAATTGCGATCGATGGTGGTACCATTCGTTTCCATTACGATCATTCATTACGGAAGTGAAATTTATTACAGCAGCCCTCTCGATTCTGTGCCGAGGGCTTCGAACCGAACCCCACCTACAGTACAAATTGTACCGACACTGCGTTGTAACTTGATTATGGGCTGACGTGTGGGAAAAGCGAGTGCGCCAGGAGAAAGAAAAAAAATGAAGAACCGAACCCGGAGATGGCGAACCCATCTCCACTGCCTGAAAATCCCCGGCGCGAAACGTGGAATGTCATTGAATAATCAATGTGTGCTTGCGACGCCGTTCGGTGGCGAAAGGCTGAGAAAGTTCTTCAATAATGCTACCTCCAATATGTGCCGCGTCGGTCGGCTCGAGGCGTAAAGCGGTTGCGAACGGAACGGGCCGGAAGATAGCGTTCGTAATATTTGCTGTGGAGCAAATCAAGGACGCAGGTGATAAAAATGGTCGATTTATCGCACTGTCGACACCTCAGCGTACCAGCCCAACCACCCAGCCGACACCGACGGGTGACCTAATCAGGTGCAATATGGTGCCGATAACGATCGGGATGCACACGGCGCACGGTGGAAAGTGGGAAAATTTGATTTGCCCACACCCTCTCTCTCTCTCTCTCGCTCTCTCTCTCTCTCGCTCTCTCTCTCTCGCTCTCTCTCTCTCTCTCTCTCTCTCTTTCTCTCGCTCTCCCACTTGCGGCGTAATTGAGCTGCACAAAGCCGCTTCCGGGAGGTTGGATGACAAATGGTGAATGTGTAAATGAATTGAAAGCTGTAACGATAGCAACTCATTTCTTGCTGGTGGAAATGTGGAACTCCCTGGTGGAACTCCCCATACATTTTTTTCCCCCAGCCTGCTGCTACTGAACCCTGCCAATGGTTTTAATCATAACCGAGGCGGCAGCGAGGTTAATTGATTACAATTTTTTTTTATTAAATGGACCCAAACGGTTTCGGCGAACTGTTAATCCCCCGAGAAACTAATTAGGAGAAAACTGATTTTCGATCGATCGACGGTAATCTGGTTCGGAAAATAGCGTAATCCATCAAGGCGCTCAATAATGTTGATCGTTTGTAATGGTTAGTAATTGAACTCAGCACAATTTAATAAAGGAAAAACCATGCTGTGATAATCTGATCATTTTATAGGGTTCTGAATTTCATTATACAATTTATACAAATGAAACGAAAGGAAATAAAAAGTGGCGAGTGTTTACTTATCAAGTTCATTTCATTTTCAAAATGTATTATTACAACTAGTGATGGGCGTACTAAGTGAGTGAGTTAAACCATACTAGTGAAAGAAATGAATGAACTTCTCACGAAGAGCTTTTATGATTCCTTCCGCGCTCAACTCACTCTGAGAAAGTTGCTAGTCGTCGTGGAAATTAAAACCAGAAAGGAGAGAGTGAGAAGTGAAGTAGTGAGTAGAAAAAAGTGTGTTAGTAAATGAAACAGTGAGTGATTCTCATTCTATTACGATTTTTTTACTTACTCTCTCTCTCTCTCTTTTTTCTATTGCAAGGTGAAAGAACCGAACATGATTTAGTGTTTAAGTGATCTCACCCATTTGCATGTTCCTTTCTTAAACTTAAGCCGTGAAACATTGCTAGAAATATGATGATCAGAACATGTCTTTCCTTCTCATTTTGCAACACCGTCCCGAATGAATCTTTTTGTTTTATCCAATCCTTCGGCAGTTCATTGTAGAAGATTGCGTCCCGCATATGGTTTGACAGCGAGCGGAAAAGATGATCATGATTAAGTGCTAGGTCCGGAAACTACGGCAGTTTTGATGACTTGAAGCGTATGGTTATGAACCTGCTTCACGGTAAATCATAGTGGATGAAGATAAATGAGATGGTCGCTGTCCGTTTCCAAGAGCCGAAGCACAAGTCATACTAGAAACACTTAAAGGAAAAGCTCTAAAAGCTGTGCCAAACACAGTGTTGTATTGCGTTATGATGTAAGTAACGTATTCGTTTTTTAACTAGAATCAATGGTTTAAGTTTATTCTATTTGTAATTTCTCGGTAAGGATAATAATCAGAATAGTTTTTCCTGTGAATTATTTTCTCATTGACGCACCAATATCGTTGTAGGAAATACCAATAATAGTAGATCTTAGAAGCGATCAGAAGCTTTGGAAATTTGAAAAGTGTCTCATTACTTTAGCCTGTATTGTGTGGTTTGTAAGCATAACAATGAGTGAATATCCGGCTACGGCTCTATGAATAAGCCATTAGACGACCTTCGGGTCGTTACGACGAAAAGCCAGAAAAAGAAGCTTATCGCTCTATGCGATAAGGATGTCCCAATAGGCCTGTGGATACAAAATTGGATCCAGTTCTTTCTATATACCTACCCCAAAACCTTGTAAATGAGTCAATTCGTAAATAACTAACCAGCCTTTAACAACAGCCCGCCTGTTCACACGACGCGTGCTCGTGGCAGCCGTGAAGTGGCCCCCAACGAATGGGCTCCCCCACCCTAGTCACGTGCAATCCACTGCCCTTATCACGCCGCTCAATCCATCACTAATCCATGGTGACCATCGTGGCCCGGAACGATTCACCGGCCGATGCTATCATCTCACTTCTTTTCCCTGCGAGCTTTCCAGGACGGGAAGTTCGCACGGCGGGTGCCTAATGCCGCTGAGTGCCGGTACCGGATCGGGGGGGGTCAATTTCCCACCCCTGACCTTGACACCGCGTGCGTACCCTCCCCAAAATGGTGCCGTTTGTCGGTTCGCGCCCGAATGAAGATTGATGGCCGCTGGTGAAAAATTTGCAATAAACTAACAGGGCGCGCACGGGACGAGCGAGATGCGTGCCGAAGCAGTGCCGAAACGAACCCTTAAATCCCATCGATGCCGCCATAAATCGCCCACGGCAGCGACGAGACACAAGCGAGACATACGTACCATTGCCATGGATCGATTTCTGGGACGGCCCAACGTGCTTCGGATCGCTTGCATTGTTGTTGTGTTAGTCAATAAATTTTTCCAAGCGCCGTGTGATTCCCTCCCCGGTGAGGTCGACTCGGGGGGATTCCCCGGAGGGATCGTTACGCTCGCCGCCGCCTTGCTGGGAATGTAAATGGGGAACGTTTTCGCGCGAGTGAAAAAGATTTTAAGACGATAGAAGCACGGCGTGAACGACGGATGATTGCCGAATTGCACCGATATGTTGTTTGTTCTCTCGTCGGCATCGGCACTGTTCAATCGATTGTTGTATGAGATCGTTGTTTATTCGTGTTTTTTTTGCGGAGAGCTTTTCACGATTGCTAAGGGACACCAAATAAACCCTCAAAGCGATGGAAAAGCACCCTCGGCAAAGGCTCAAGAAGCGGGGGGAGGTCTCGGATGTTCTGAGTATTATTACCACCGACCGTGTGTGTGCAGTTTCGCTTTTCCGCCAGGAAAGATTCATGCCACCCACATCCGTGGAAGCATATCTCCAACGGCAAACATCGTAAATTTGGTTTTATTTTTCTATTGCCCAGCAATCAAACCGCTGCTGGGCCGGCCACTTGCGGTTGTGTCGATAAACAAAGACGCGAATAAAAGCTGGCCATATTTGAAAACAAAACAAAATGCTTCCCACAACAAAAAAAAGAACAAGTGTGAGCTTTAACCTTAAACCCGACCGGAACGACTGTGCCGAAAGTTGAATGTTTCGGCTTCGGTGTTGCGACGACAAGACAATGTTGCACGACATGCCGACACTTCCCCTGCAACGTCACAACAACATCGGATGTGTGATTTTTCATGGTTTTGAGATTGTTTTGTGTTTTCACTTGAAGCTACAAACTTTTCAGACATCTCTAAATCTTCAAATAGGCTCGATAAAGCTCTAAAAGTCCTTACCTAATGTAGCGGATAAAAATTGCATACATAATTACTTTTGAAATAACAACCCACAAACCAACCCGCCCGTGATAGATATCAGCTGAAATGGGGCGGGAGGAAAAATAAAACATTCCAAATAATTGGAACAACATCAGCCCAAACCCCATACCGGGCACACAACCGGCATGCGTTCGGATACGCTACGCCGGGACAAGTGGAACGGCCGGAAAGTTTATGATTTACCGACCGACTGGCGGCACTTCGTGGGAGCCATTTCCAAAAGGTGGATGTAATTTGTTTGAGTAGTCGTTCCGATCCATCTGCCCATCGTTCCCTTTCCCGGCCCAATCAGTATGCACGGTATGCACGACGTTTGCGACGTTCCAAAAAAGTGAGAAGGGGCCGACCAGTAAAACGTTTCATTTATCATGTAAATTATGGCTATTTATAGAGCACAAAATACACTTTAAATCGTACGACGCGCGTACCCATCGAACATGTGAAGGGATGGGGTGGTGAGGTGGCAAGTGGTGAGGGAGGGGGGGGGGGGGGGGGT
>KB672868.1:14746548-14782078 GCA_000349145.1 Anopheles dirus | reverse complement strand
GGGGGGGGGGGGGGGGGGGGGGGAGTGGTTGGTAAAGATGATCTACACGCTTCGGTGTTTCCCTTATCGTTTCTGCGTGCAAGACTTGCTCTTTTTTACAAAGTTTTGCTGTTTCCAAAGTTCAAGGGCATGGATGAGCCGGTTTGAGTCGATCGTCTGAACGAGTCGGAATACATTTTTTGTTGTCTACCAAACTTTTGCCACCACACGAATACTTTAACCGGGTGGTTTCATTGGATTAGCGGCACGCGGAGATAAATCTCTCCTTCACGCCGATTTGTGGAGCATCGATTCCGCGCCGTGTTCGTCATGAGTACCCGATGAGAGAGTGAACTACATAGTATCGTTCGGTGGTAAGGCAGTCGGCGGAAAACCGACGACTCCGCGTACCGGATGCAAAACTAGCCACCTCGCACGAAACGGTCATTTCGAGCATATCAACGTGCCAATATGCTCCCACGGGGAGGCAATCGCCACCGTTCTGGCCGGCTGCCAGCAGAAGATGAGGAAATGCACTGCTGCTGAATGCTGCTTGCAGGGACAAAACTGACCACCGGATGCGGCACATGGGATGAGGCAGTGTGAAACGTTCGGAGCGTAAACCGAACAACCAAACCAAACAAAGGGTGCATAGTATCTTTTTTGTACCGCACAGTATTAGGAGTTTCTTTTTACATACACCAGAGCGAGTTTACTGTTTGCCGATAAACGCTTTAACCATTGAGCAGCTTGGCTAGACACTCTCTAACAATGGCATACAGTGAACAATAATGGTACGAAGAAGTCAGTTCCTGTTCATTTAGTTCACATAACTCGATACTTTGCTTTATGTCATATTCACTACAACAGTGTTTAGTTTTATTTTAGGTATATATGGGTGTGCTTAAATATATTTATACTCAATAGATATTCAATTAATATAAGTTTATATTCATTAATAGGTCTGTGAACCGTTTTTTTGAAGTAAATTAAATTGTAAATAATTAAAAAAAACTCTGTTAAGATTCATGTTTAACCAAAAAAAATATCCTTAAGTTATTCATAACGCCATGAAGAAGGTAGTTTTTGGTTATCCTCAATTGCTCAATTGCTCGACTATAACTGCTTAAATGAAATCTCAGAAAATTAAAGGGGGTTTTATATTGTTTATTATGTTGATCAAATTCTAGGTTTGTTTCAGAAGAAAAGCAATGTAAAAGAAAAGAAAACTTGTACCCTTGTAGAACGATTTATTCGAATGTTAAACTTTTACGTTATGTATCAAAGAGGTCAAACATATAAAAGATACTAAGAATACGTATATTTTTGTGTGTGCCAGGCTCTTACACTAGGCTTATAACAAAAAAGTGGTATTTTTAGTGGTATTTAAAGAACGATTTAAATGACGTTTTTGGTCGAAAAAAGCCCAAAAATAGCGATTTTCGACCAAAATTGTGGAAAAATCGATTTTCACCAAAATCATCAAAAATTTCGATTTTTTACAAAAATCATGGAAACATCGATTTTTGTCCAAAACCTTCGAAGTTCACGGACAAAATAGAACGTTTTAAATAACGTTTTTCGTCGAAAAAAGCCCAAAAATCACGATTTTTTTTACCAAAATTGTCGAAAAATCGATATTCATCAAAATCATCGAAAATTTCGATTTTTTACAAAAATCAATGAAAACATCGTTTTTTCCCAAATTCTTCGAGATTTACGGACAAGATAGAACGTTTTAAATAACGTTTTTCGTCGAAAAAAGATCAAAAATCACGATTTTCGACGACAATTGTCGAAAAATCGATTTTCCTCAAAATTATCGAAAATTTCGGCTTTTTACAAAAATCATGGAAAACATCGATTTTTGTCCAAAACCTTCGAGATTCACGGACAAAATAAAACGTTTTAAATAACGTTTTTCGTCGAAAAAAGCCCAAAAATCACGATTTTCAATCAAAATTGTCGAAAAATCGATTTACACAACTATTTCCGATTTTCCGATTTTCAACTATTTACTATCGATTTTTTACAACTATTTCCAACTATTTACAACTATTACAACGATTTCCACAGCAACGTTCATCTTTAACTGATTACTATTAGATCATACAATTTTCTTGATTTTTGTTATGCAATGGATTCAATTCAAGTCTTTGTTTATATGTTCAAAAATTCTGCTTAATCGCTTTTGTAATGGCAAAACACCGCTTTAAAGGTTTTTTACATAATAAGAAGATAACAATCGTCAACAGATTTCTTTCAGCTTACAGAGAACAGACGCTAGAGTAAATAAGCCTTTGAACCACGTCGGTGTTGACCGTCGTAAGAACCAATTTCCGATCCACCCTGCGTGCGCGAAAACGCTACGATATCGAACAAAAAAAAAAGAGCAACTTCTATGCTACAGCGTGGTGGCCCGTTGGCGGAGGGTAATTTCCCGTTCCGTTCGCCACGCTCGCACGAGTGGGCAAGCAAACGCGCCTAGGCAAACACTGAAAACCTCGGAGCAAGAAAACGAAACGTACGCCGGCCCGCGCTCGCTAATGTACCACGGAGAAGGCTACAATGCCTTCTTGCACATTATGGAACATATTGCGGAAAACGTGAAATGACCATTTGCATGCCAAAACTCGCACACGCAGACACATGGCATGCGGCTCTCAATCGTAATGAAGCGTACCGGCGCGTAGGGGGATGACCTTAGTCGATCGCATTTGGAGGGGCGAACACGCACGGCTGCAGAGAAGCCTATTTCGCTCGGACGGCCCGATTCGCCCAGCAAGACGCGCCAGCCCAGCAGAAAGAGCATTGCGATCGATGCGAATTTAATTGCGCTCATCATAAACACCTCACAGCCACCCACCAGCACCGCCTGGCCATTCGGAGTTCGGAGGTAGTGTAAGTGCGCGCTTCCTTCTGTTTGCCTGTACGCGAGCGCCCGGTAGGAAAAAAGGGCCCAAACACCAACCGGATTCACTGCCATTGGTGCGCAATGAGCCGGAAATTGCCGGAACCCGTTTTAATGATTGGCAAAAAGTCGGGAAATCGAAATGTTTTGCCCGAAACTTGGATCGCGATCGGGAATCGATCATTCTCGATCTGGAGACTACCGTTTCGGGTCGATCGGCAGAAGTCTGCGCAGCAAAACGTTTTGCGATCGTACGAAACAGCACGAAAACAGCAACGTTCACCAGACGCATTATCTCGCGGCAAGCGTGAATGAGCACGAAGCAAAGCCCCAGCAAACTGAAAGCTCTTAACATAAACAACAGCAGCGCAAAAAATTGACCACATCAGCTGGACAATTGTCTGGCCGATATGAAAGCGGGCGTAAAAACTCCGTAGCAGGGGGCTGTGGAATAAAAGCAAAGGCCAACAAATTTCGCATTTGATCACTCAATTTAAGAGCACTGTGGAGTCATCAGCACTAACCCTCGAATGTGGTGTCAATTGACACTTTTGCAACTTTTATCGGCAAAAGATTATTCGAAAACATCTGAAGCAATCGAAATGCAGTTTTCACTTGAAATGTGTTAATTTTATCAAAAATTTTAAATATTTTTGAGATATTTTCGATGAACATGATTTTTGAAGGATGGATTTTGAAGAAGGATAACATAAAAAAATCATTATTTAAGCTGATAGTTTGTATCATTCGGTGTTCGGAATAGGATTCGGTGCGTTCTGTATTTAATCAAGACATACTTTGATCACGATTTGATTTTTAAAAAGTAAGAACACTTATTTTCTGGTCTCCAAGGTTTTCCACAGCCAACTAATGTCAGCTGCGAATAACGCGTGACTTTCCTTAAGAGGAAACAGCGGGAGATATAAAGATATAAAGTGATGTAAAGATATAAAGATATAAAGTGATGAATAAAGAATACGGGTTGCAGAAAAGATTACTTGTAGTTTTTTAATGATGTTTTGGAAACACAGCTGTTTACTTTAGGAGATCGGATGAGAAGAGAAAACTGATAGCGCATAACAAAAGGATTATAAAACTAGAATAGTTAGAGGACCACTAAAATAAAAAAAAAAACATCCTAATCGGTCAACAAATGCCTAAAATAACCTTTTAGGTGTCAATTGTCCCTGAATTTTTACAATAGGAGCATTCCTTCCATTGGACCGCTAGTGTTAACAAACGGTTCCGAAACCTCGGGTGCACCCGTGTTTTATGTGAGTGCGAGATTAAGCTAAACGTTTTTATATGCTTGCCTTCCTTGATGGACAATTATCTGTCCGTTGCAGGCTTCTAGTTTGTGTTCTTGCATACGTTCCGATCTCTCTTCTCGCACGACAACCAACTGAGCATCGTTAGTATCTCCACGGTGTCAGTTGTCTGGAGTGTCCCACCGGGAGTAAAGGAGCGGGTTGCACGCGCACAAATTCGCAAAAGCGACCTTCAATCGCTGGGCGAAACAATCGGTACCTCCGGAAATTGCGATCGCTCTGAAAAAGCCAGGAAAAGGTTACCCGGGATGGGGGGACACTAATTGAAAATAAATCCTCCGCTGGCCGATTTGCCGCTTTCCCCACCCCCGGACGACTTTCCCACCTGCCCCACTCTCCCCCGGCATGGAACAAGTTTAGGTGAGTCCGGAAAGCGTGTAACGGTGTGGGGGAGGAGTTGGGACGGATTGGACGGGTGTCTGGAAGGATTACCCGACAACCACTTCTGAGGTTTCGTTCTGTTTGTTGCGATTGCGATTGTATCCGGCCTCCTCCCTCTCCGTGTGTAAATGGCACGAGGGTCGTCGAACGGTTTGATCGCATTTCCATCCCATTTGCGGAAGTTTGTGAGTGTCGTCCGACCGCACCGGGCAGCTCGCCGGCTCACACACAACTGACACATTTTATGGGACGCATTAAAAGTTTTGGCTTCCCTCCCAGGAACCTCACCCCACGCATTATGAGCTGCGGGATGCGTGCAACCTTTCGGAACGGAACTCATTTCATGCAAAATGAAGTGAATCGGGCGTCGGGCGGAAATTGCGGAGCGATACATGACCTTTAACTGCCTGCTAGAAGCGATTCCGGCGCTTCCTTCGAACGCACTCGGTAGTGTAAGGACAGGGCATTAAATTTAATGGTTGGATTTTGAAGCTTCGGTTTGTGGCTTCTCTAATCAATTGTAATAAAAAGTTCATTCGTAATTATTTCATGTGAAACGATTATTTAGGTTGCTCAAATGTTGGTCTCTGTTTGCAAGTTTAATTACGAGGAAATTAGATAACAACCTTGCCGTCCTAATTTATTGAACTCTCAGCAGTTGTTAAGACTTTTTGACTCCAAGACGTTGCTTTTGATATCAAGATCGTTCCCAAGCTCTTTAATAGAGAATGTTCCAGATTCTTTAAAATGGCAAACCCATTCAAGGCCATTGAGAAACTGAACTTGTTGAATGCGCCCCCTGCAAATCCATTAAAATTTCAAAGTCGGGCCGATATACCGAGCTCACTGACGGAGGGCGAGATTTTCATTCATTCGGCTTCGTTCTTAATGTGTTCTACGTACCACCCTTGATGTCGGAAGCGTATATCTATGAGCGCATTCCGCATTCCGCGTCGCTTTTTTCCCCTATTTCCAGTGAAACGATTTGATCCGCGAAAATCCGCGATGCCGATTTTCCGCGCCTGCTCACAAGAAAACCGACCGAAATTATTCATCACACGCGCGACTGCACGCGCGACCCATGTCAATATTTAGTTTAATGTGAAACACGCTCCGCCACACGTTCATCGGATCTCCAACCGAAACATCTCCCAGGCCCGTTCCTGACCTAGTCCATATCGACCGCTTCCTGTTGGAGGGGGGGGGGGGGCTCAATTTTTCACGCCCGGTACCACCATTCGAAATTCCTTCGGCTGCACGGTTTGTTTAGGAACCGCCGTTCGGTCCGCCGGCTCGACCCCGACGATGTTTACGGATGAGTTTTGACAGAGTTATGGCAGCCAGCACTTCACACCGACTCGCGGTGTCCAAGTTCGGCGGTTCCCATTCGGCGGCGTAACGCATTTCCATCTGGCTGCTGGCCGATCGCTTGCCACCCGCGGTGGAAATTGAAAACCTTGTAAACACCGCAATTTGCACCGCGTGTCTATGTGTGTGAGGTGAGGGACAGACTGTCTTTCGCCCATGGCGCCGCACAGACCGACGACCACTCCCGCGCCACACGCTGGCACACGCGTTCCCGTTTGAGCAGCGGTATGAAAACGGGCCGCGTAATGACCGCGTCACCGATCCATTGCAAAGCCAATATGGAGAAATGCAATAAGATGGCGGTGGGCGGAGGGCAATAGAAAATAATTAGCCTTCCTCCGGCTTCGGCGGGGACGGTGCGAGCAAATATTTAAACCGCCACCTCTCGCATCGCTCCGATAATAAATTACCATTTGCTTTATCTCGCACTCACGGAACACACTTGGGCCTGCGAGCACGAGCTAAGGAGTCCTGCGGGTGCACCGGCAAGTCCTAGCCCTTACAGGAAGCGTACGATTGATCATCGGCGTTCGTCGAAGGTCACACAACACTATCTACACGTGCCGGTACTAGAGCACGCTGCGCCATAGTGTGCAAAATGGCGTGCTTATATTTACTGTTCCGCTAAATTTTGCACTAACCGAACGGTTGGAATAACACGAGAGAAAACTCTTGGGCCATTGGGCGGGGTTTTCAATATGAGTGTGCTCGAACATCAACTGATTAATTATTGGATCGCACAGTGGGTATCACGGCTGGACAAATGCTGCTCGGGATGCTATAGAAAGCACTATTTACAGGCAATTCGTAGAGAATGTGTTCAACATGTGTCTGCTGTCATTAGGACAGGATTCATATACAGCTGAACTATATGTCCACAGCTAGGAATGCAGTAAGAATGAGTATGTTCAGTAAATATGAGCTTGAAGTAACTACAAATTCTCCTTCCTGTCAATATGAGTATGTTTTTGTCAAGTTTTTTCACGGATCTGATATGCGGAATCTTGAGTTAGCACATTTGAGATGCTGGAAAGCTTCCCCTCAAGTTTATAGGCAACTTATTGATCTATTTTATACTTTTCAACTAGATTTTAAACTAAAGTTGGATCTAGTTGTATTGGTGTATCCTGATTCCAGAACAAAGATCTGTAGAGATATCAATTCAAATTTTTTACCATCCGGCATCTTCGGTTGGCATAACCAACATACAAGAAAAGGTGAAAAGATTGAGTTAGCTTTGCCACACATTTCCTTCAAATTTCCTAATAATTGGAGATTTTGAAGAAAAGCGAAGCAGAGTCTTCGAAGCAGACAGTTTTCAACAAATTGTTGCTGGGTTGTATAGTATGTGGCTTACATAAATATTAAAAATTATTTGAATGACCAAAATGACTCCTGTCATATTTTCAAACATCGCAAAACGAGTTAAATCGGCTAATCAAATCGAATTTAATTCTTTGGAATGTAACACCCTTTTAAATTTTCCTACATACATTTGCCCAATGTGCAAACGAAAGGCACGCCGCGAGCTGCCACCTTAAACAGCTTCCAAGCTTAAATAAACCTTATCCAACTACCGCCGCAACTACGCCACTGATGATTTTGACAAGTTTTTTTTTTGTTTGTCTGGAGGTTTATTTAAAGTTCGTACGAGCCGAACCCAAGCGATCGACCGACTGCACAAATAAACCGTCTGCCACTTAAGTCAGAATGGATCGGAAGCATGCACGGTGGCGTGATCGACGAAGCAGCTGCTGTTTATGGGCCGTACTTAACGGCGGCCAGAAGTGCCACCCCGTATGTAGGTGGAAGAAAGTGGCCCAGGGCCGGAAGGTGTTTCGCGTGGCACCCGAAACACAAACAGCCATTTTCTGCCTCATCGGCTAAATCGCACACTTCATCGTTTGTTCGTTCCATTAATTTGATTCTTTTCGTTTAGTGATTTCTCCATGGTTCATCAATGTCCGCTGTCCTTATGATGCGCGCCCGTACCTGACACACCCGTTTCGTAAGGAAACGTATTGTGTCAGTAGCAATCCGGCAGAAGAGGGACCAACTAACCAACACGAAGAAAGTCTTGTAAATAGCAATTGGACAAGAAACTTCAGCTTCAGCTGCCATATCGCTTGTATCGATTTAAGGAACTTGCCCTGCGGAACATCCTGTCCGAAGCACATGTCCTGGGACACGACACCGGTAAGACACCGCCATCAGTTCGTCCCGGTTGGTAGGACCAATCGTAACAACAAAAAACGACCTAAAATGATCTATCGGAGACCGCACAACAAATAAGAGTACCCTGTCAACGGCGGACGACAATATTGATTGCACGGTTTACCCGTCAGCTTAACCGGCACGGCAAAACACAGGGGCCATCAGGAAGGACATCGGTCGACCGTGGACCGTGGGTTCCACCGAGGTTCTGGGTATATCAATCTTGCATCTTTGCCTATAAGGTCATTTTCATTTATCGTCGAACCCAGCCGAGTCCGTTCCGTTCAACAAATCTGTATGACTCAAAATGGGCCAAGAGGACCAACCAAGAACAGAAAAACCTAGGGTTTTCAGGTCAGTCGGGGGATCGGAGATTGTTCTCCCGTACCCGGTGCGATACACCATAACTATTGGGAGGGAAGGGACCGTAAAGTTTGACCACATCATAGGCCTACGGAAGTCTACGAAAACTATTCCCCGAGGGAGTTGGTGCGGGAGGCAACGGCTGTCGGAACTGATTACGTTTTATTGTGTCGTAAGAGGTTGTTTAACCGGGGCTTGCCGACAATGGTAACTACCGGTCAACGTCAGAGCTGTGGACGAACGAAAACTTCCCGTACGTCATTTTATACCTCCGGTGGCTTTACGAGTGCTGCAGCGTACCGAAAACACTGACTTTAATGTAGTTTATAGTGCGTAAAAATCTCCCCGCTAGGGGTGCCGGGCATCATCATTAATCATTGTTGTTGATATGTCCGCAAGTTTTTGCTTTTGCGTTTCCCCAAAACTCCGATTGATAAATGGTTCTGGTGGAAAACGATTGGGACGATTGGGATTAGGGACGGTCGTTTCCCGGTACCCTAATCCCGGACTAGACAACACAAGTATCTACAAATCTCAACGCACAGGAACATAACGCTTCAGAGATGCCTGAGCTTTTGGGCGTAAGTCAAGCTGGTTGTACCGAAGTGAATCGATTGTAACTTTGAATCGATTCCGCTTTTCCCCGTACCGATGTGGCATTTTCAAAATTCGTTGTAAATTGTGCGAAATTTTGGCGAATACTAATCGCTTTCGTGCGCAATCACGTTATCACGCTGTCGAATTATTTCCCCATTAAAAGCGCACCCACGACAATGTGCGTGAGTTGTTACGCGTGAGGTTTTAATATACTTTTCTGGGAATAAAGCAGAGCAAATTACCGATTTTCATATTAAATTCGAATACGACTCGAGTTCGAGAGAGTTCCTGGTACTTAGGGAAGGGAAACAAACCTTCCGCCGTATCCCGGAAGAGAATATACGCGCGAATAACACGCGGAAGCGTTCCAAGAAACTGACACGCATCTAATCAAACTGCGTCAGATAAGACGGAGCACAAAACACAAAAGAAATCAGGGGGGGGGACCTCCGACTTCCGACCCAAACCACAAAGTTACACGCCGGAAATCATGGAACCACTTTCCGGCGAGGTTCTTCGTGAGCTGGTGCAGGTTTTTCTTTCCACCTCAAGCCGCGAAGAAAGTATCACGAAATATCACGATCACGTTGACGTTGACGTTTCAGTGTTTTTATTTCCTTTCTGCAAACTTGGCGCTTTCGCCGATGGATCGCACACAAACGAGGGCTACCAATGCCCCCAACAACAACAAAATCAATAATGCCGAAGAAAAGGAGAGCGACACAAATTGGCCCCCCGTAAACGGTGCCGTCATCTGGATCACGATCGATAAGGGCGGAAATCGATGGTTGGCAGCAAGCGTGACGGGCTTAGTGCATCGTAAAAACCGGTGTGTAAAGCACCGCTAAATGATTATTTACTTCGCCTTCCGAGAATCCCGACCCGATCGAACCGCCTGGGATGTCCTTTTTGCGCTCGGTTTGGCTTCCGGCGTAGGTTCGGCCCCGCCGTCCGGATTGGGTTCAAGCGCTACTGCCACCAAAACCGACGCGTCCCTAAGTTCGTATCGAAAATACGATTTTAATGGCGTAAGTGCTGCGATTTACGGCGTGATGCCTTTCACAGCGGGGAACCGTGGCGGTGCGCCGTTGCAACAGTGGATCGGAAGAATTTGATTTGATCAGGCCGGGTTAAAACAGTGCCCCAGTAGCGCGCGAGGCGGGCTAGGTCCCGGCGCCAAATATTTGCTTTTACGAGCCGGTACGAGATTAGAGTCCGATGGAATGCTGGAAACGGTCCCTTTCGCAATTGAATTTTACGAAGCACGAACACAACCGAAGCGCTTTGTAAATAGAAACACGGAATGGTGGAAGGTTAAGTTTAGATAGGAGCTTTGATTTAAACAAAAAACGGTCGGAAATAAAATTGTAAACATATCGCTCTGTTTCTTCGCACGTCATAGCTACTTGTTGACGGTGCCTGTTGCAAAGAACCTTCTCAAAAAGGACGTCGAATCAACCGGGTTGTATTGTGCGTTCAAAGAAAGATTCTTTGAAAAGAGTGCATGATTTGGTTCCTTCCTTTGCTGCCTTGGGAACTCGTCTGTCAATTTCAGGCGCTCGGTACAAAACTATCGACTATTCGACATTGGGACATTCGTGTTGGTGAACGTCCGAAATTGAAGTCCCAACATCCCCAAAAATGCACCCCTACACCGTGCAGGCGTCGTAGACTTCATCCCCTGGTTTTGTTGAGTATTCGATGCTCAAAGACTCAATCTGTTGGGCTGAGCCCGAACGTCAGAAAGAACATTTGCATCCTCGGGAACACCCTGTAACCCCCTATCCCACCAGGGTTCACACGGTTTCTTTTATGTTTGTAGTATTTATTTTGGTCTCCATGGTTTGAAGCTTATATTGGAAACTACGTAGTTTGTCATGGTGAATACTTCCTCATAGAAGCTTAAAAAAGAAAACATGCGTCGATGGGTCAGCGACCTGTTTAATATGTCGATGACTACATCCGAGCTATCATTAGCCTGCTTGTCGATACTTCCACACTTTGTGTGAGTAAGACCATCAGCTACATAACACTTCTCGGTTATGTTCCAGTCGTTTAAAGACGCTTTTAGGTTTTCATTCCGTTTTAAACACTTTCTAGAGTCAATCCTTGATATGGGATCAAATGTCAAGGATCATAGGAGACGAATTCCGAATCAATCACTTCGAAAAGAATCTCGAGGAGCGAAGACCCTGCATTACTCTTTTGGCTCAAATTGACAAAATAATACCACAAAGGTAGACGGTAAAATGCTTTGGAATAATTCACTCAACCGGTAGCTCAGATAAAGTCCTTTTTAAAGATCATTTTTAACTAAAATATGCGTCTATAAGCTAATACTGCTAAGCTATAAATACGCAATGGACCGTTACCCTGTCAGCGTGACTTGGTGTCCTGACTAGACCTGATGCGAGTGCTTTTAACCGAACGGTAATCACATTGAAACTTCAAAATTCCACATATTTAGCACGTATGGTAGCGCAAAACTTTCCCATTGACGATAAGCCCCTTTCGTACGATGTGACTCGCACGATCCACTAACACAAAAAAAACTTTCTACGCAAGCTACCGCCGACCCACGAAAATGTGGCATTCTCATTAATAATCTGTCAAACGCATACGCTTCAATTGAAGGTCATAAATAAATGCTGCTGCTACTGCAGGCTCCTAGCTATTAGTTTGGACAATTTTCGTGTGATACTCCGACACGGTGCATCACGCCGGCGGGCACGGCGACGCGTACGAAAACTGACACGAACGACATGGGAATCGGCCGCTAGTAAACAGACTCCAGAAGCGGCGTGCAGCAATAACTCAACGGGCTCGGGGTTCTCCCGTGCCACGGCAAAACGCACCAAGGACATCCAACTGGCTATGAAATATGGTCCCAAAAACCAAAAAAAGTAACAAAACCTCTTCGTGACATCTTCTTCGGGGTCACGAGTCACGAGGGATGGGCAAATGGAACCACATCATAGTGCCGTACGAACGGTACGTGAAACGTGAACCGGGCCGAACCGGCACCGTAATGGAATGCTATCTCTGACATGGACGCGTTTCTAGGCGCCCTTTCGGGCTTCTGTCGGAGTGGAGTGATTTTTTTGTTTTCTGCCCGGAAAGTAGTACATTTTTCCGCTCGCCCACATATTGCATCCGCGGCAGCATGGCGCGAGATTGTGCCGCTATGGGGCCTTTGCACATCGAATGTTGCGCTTTTTACTCTCGTGATGAATTGCACAGCATCAGTCTGCTGTAATTAAAACACAATCTATTGACTTGGCTTGTGGGATGGCCGCAAGTAAATAGAAATTGTCTTTCCAGGCGCATTGCACAGTGCTGGACGTTCGAAGAGCAGCAAATGCACGACTGCACATTTAATAGACCTTGGACAGAACACTTTTGACCCTGTTGATAGTAGAAATATTGGCTGGACCCAGGCTATAAATGAAGGCAGGAGACAGAATCGATCGCTTCTCAGTGTCTACTTATTTCTAGTTTCTCAAAGCGAATAAACAAATGCTGAGATAAGTTTGGAGGACTGCACAGTCTGTACTCTAAATGTGTATTGCGTTTGGTTTCAGTAAAGTATGCATACAACTGAGTTGAAATGAACTCAAAGATATCTCCTCAAATAATAATCGTAATAAATAAAATCATCATAGCAAAGAAAATACTATTCATTAAGCCGCGGTAAGTATTTGTTCACATTTGTTCAGGCAAACTGAAGGATAAAATAAATTGCACCGCACTGTACGCAGCTGCAACTATTGACAGCATCCCAGAGCCCAGTGTCCTTGAGGGCTGTCCTTACGGTCGGTGTCACGTACTGTGCGTCATCTTTCGCGCGACGTTCTACCAGTCGGCGAAAACATCATCACATCCCTTTTATAAGAGCCCTTCTCCTGCGTGACATCACCGCATCAACCGTCGATGCTCTGAACATTAGCTTCGTTAAATTTTAACAAATTCCACCTCTCGTGTCGTGTGACGTCTGACGGATCCAGACCCACCCAGGAAAGGGAAGGACGGATGCTACGTGAAAGTAATTGAGGCGCGGTGTAGAAATTTGGCAAACATTAGCCAGGCGGGTTTTGCACCATCCACGGTGGTAGTAATGAACCACGTACGAGCGCTGCCACGACGGGCCCGATTCGGAGAGGCTAGGAGTAGCGGATGGGATCCGGTACGGGAAGATGTGCGCCATTGGATGTTGCATTCGTTCGTTGTGATAACGTGTGGTTTTTCATAACCCTGAATATGGCCTCTGGATCTTACCTTACGCTTCACTGCTTCCCACCGATGCGACACACCGATTTTTCTTCCCGTTATGGGCACACAGCCAAACATCAAGCAGAGGGACGCCTGCGTTTTGATTTCTTTACACTCCGTCTATAGATTTTTTATTCCCGCCTCTCCGCGCCTAAAGGTATGCACGTTTCGGTCGTGCACTTTAAACAGCACCGTTTTCGGCTGCTCACACAGCGCGGACAGCAGCGGGTAAGGACACTTGCGGTGCACCGTCAGGATGCCGTCGCATTCGTTGTAGCTGCCCGACGGGAGCGGCTCCAGCGTGACGTTCGTGTCGGTCATATCGGCCAGGTGTGCACAGAGCCGCTCGTAGCAGTCGGCAACGTTTACCTTCAGTATCAAGCTGGAGCCAGGCTGGCGGTTGCAGCGGGAAACTAGATCCTCGACAAAACTGATCACGACGTTGTCCCCATCGGCCGGTTGCATAACGCCGTAGAACGTGAGATCATCCACGATGATCAGCGTGTTCTCAAGCGGGAGTTCCGATAGGCGCTGGTGAACGAACTGCAGTATTACCGATCCACTCATGGTGCTGGGTGCGTTGTACATCTCGGACAGCATGTCGACGATACACAGATGTTTGCTTTGGATGGCGGACGAGGTGTTGAACGTGAGCTTCTGGCACGCGGCGGCATAGTGTGCCGCGTTGTGGTGCGTTGTGAACAGAACCACGCGGTTGTCGCGGTTCGCTTTCAGATGATTCGTCAACAGCATCGACAGCAGGAACGATCCGTCGACACCGGAGCGTTCCTGCACGAGCGTGACGCGCGGTCGTTGTTGACCGTCCTCTTTACTGCCCGCCATCGGCCAACCGCAGACCGATGGGATGTCCATGATGGGGGACGCGTGCTCACAGTCCGTTTGGGCCGGTGTCCTGCGTGAAGAAGATGAATTAGTTGAAAATGCGTAAATGTATGCCCGTCCTTTGATCCGGACTGACCGGACCCGCGAACCGCAACGAACTGCCGCCGCCGGCGTTCGACACTATCGGACAACGGTTATGTTATACGACTGTAGCGGGTCATTTAGACCCTATTAAACACATTTTGCCATTCGTCACCAGCATTTTGGATCATTAATTTACGAGTATCCTACGAGTTGATACCTCCTTTTGTTTTGTTTGATCCTCCGTGATCGTAAAAACATATTCACAATGGTGGAGCCAACAGCAAAGGTAGCTTAACAGAAATCATCACAGCAACGATAGACAACATACAACAGTGGAAGAACGTGTGGCGCCACCTCTTAGAGAGTAGCGTAACTGAAAAATCATTGAATTTTTCACGATTATTACACCTTTACAGTAACTTTTTTTCCACTTGATAAAATACTTTTTGTTTTGTTTTATATCATAAGAATAAACTTCGTAATTATACGTGGTGCATCACTAAAACTCACTTGGGTCAAAACGATCCCCTACGCTCCTGCTAGTGTTAGACAAAACCTCCCTCGAACCGCGCTGACTTCTGGTTGGATCGAGTGGTTTTGGAGCAACGAGATAGCAACGGCGGCGAGATGTGTTCTGGCGCCCCTGCTAGTCGAAAAGGTGCTAACAACCTCGTCAGCCGGGGACTGAAATAAACAGCCGTTCCTATTGCCGGTGAAGTAAGCACCACGCACCACATAACTTTTATGCTGGCAAATATTTGAAACAAACAATTCCAGACAGACAGACACACGCACAGGCACGCAAACAGGAAAATGGTTGTATGATTTCCACATCCCGGCTGGGCGCATCTATTTAAGATTGAATCCTGAAATAGCCTCACTGTGAAAACACGCGGCACAATCTGATGAAGCTCGGAGCTTTGATTTGATTGCATACCGGCCAGGAATGACTGTGTTCAGTGTTTTTCGGTGCCTTGTTTTGTTCTCCGCAAAAGCTTACGATTTCTTTGGGTGATAGTATGATAAGCACGAGGCGAACGAGGCCCGAGCAGAAGAGCTGTGAGGTAGAATAATGGGTTGATTGAGTTTTCAACTTCAAACTCCTACAGTACAGCGTTCCCTGACCTATTCTAAGGTTGTGCCGTTCGTTACTCTCACGCTCTCCCTTGAATGATGTTCTTCTACGAACTATAAATAAAACGCTGCCGCCACCGGTGCAATATATTTCATTTCTTCCCGTTGCGCCAAAACAACGAGATCGCAAGACAACGAGCAACAATCTTTCAAAAGATTGTCCTTTTTTTTCGTCTTGCTCCATTTTAAAGCCGTTTGAAATTTCCAATAGTAAAGGCACGCACGACTCCAGTGTGTGTGTGTGCTGGCTGCTGGAACTCATTTCTCACACGTTCGTCCTTGCTGTATCGGCTTAGCGCAAATGCGACCGATCTGGTCGCAAGAACTGGTGGCGCGCAAAATAAGCGAAACGGATTTCGAAACCCGGCAGACGTTCCGTGGGTGTGCAAAATTCAATTTACTTTCTCCGGATCACATTTCCCGCCGCCATTCCGGACGATGGCAATAAGATGGCAGAGCCGTGGCAACGCAGGCAACCAGGATATATCGATGGCAGTTCGAACCGTTTCCGACTGTGACACAACGCACCCCGGATCATTGTGGTAAGTTTTTGCAGCATATTGTTCCGGAGCTCTCCGTCCTATCCGGGCGTACAACTGCGCAGCAACGACGTGTCGGTTTTGAATTTCTATCGATGGAAGATGCTCCGTACGGAACAAGTAACCGTGGGCTGCCACGATGGGCATCGCTGGGTTCTTCCCGTGACCTTAATGACTACGATGACATTCCCGGCTCGCAACAGGCAGCCTGCGCGGTGTTGCGCGTTACTAAAGATAAATGAACGCATTATGAAAATAACTCTGCAGTGCAAATATTCAGCGAAACGCAGTTGCTTTTTTGTTGTTGTGCTCGCACAATCGCTCGGGTGCATGTTTTCGTTTAGTCACGAAATGGTAATTTCGCCGAGGACGTACACGGCGGTGGAAATCGATCATACACGGCCACGATGCCACCGGATGCTACTGGATGTCTTATCGAACCATTTCCCGGCGTCGTAAACTGCACACGGCTTTGGCAGCGTCAGATGAATCGTTTCACATGCCGCTCAATCTAGCCGATGCAGCTTTAGCCCCTCCCCCCCCCCCCCCCCGTAGTTGATTGTCTGGGGTGTTTTGTTAGTAAACATTTACATATCAATATACTACACTTAGCGAAACAATGATGGCAGCGACTGTTTAACATTTTTCGTTGGTAAATTGGTAAATGGTAAATTTTGTTTTGTGTTTTTCTTACATTTTTAGGACCACGCATTTGATTGAGTTTACAAAAAGAAACGTTCCGTTTTTTGCTTAAGTTTCCCTGCTTAATCAAACGGTGGGTTTCAGCTCATCAGCTTTGTTCAGTTTTAAACTTTGAAGAATTCCTTACATTCTTACTGATTGGGAACTCGTTTTCACGCAATTTCCCACGATTTGATGAACCTGGAGAATTGTTTGGATGAGTAATTCGTCAAAAATCGTTAAAAAAAATAATTCTCACATTCACTCCAACAGGCCCCCTTTTTGTAATTGCAAATCGCTATCTTGTTGGATGATGGACCGAACACATCGTTCTATTTAACCATCGCCATGCTCGATTAAATTCATCCGCACACATGCCGCTGTTATCCTACGGCTTCATCCTCGAGCGAATTCGTACCAATTGCAAGACTTCCCAACTAAAAGCACGGGTGCAAACCGACCGGAACGTTCATTGGAAAAGAGAACAAGCTGTCCATATGTGTATGAAATTAATTTACCCAGTCGAGTGGTAGGACCCGTCTAGACTCCACCGTACTCCACATGCGATTAAGAGTTTACACACACACATTGTTGCTGCTGGCAGGTTCTAATTATGCATTCATTTGTGATGCGGCTGATTTCTGATGAATTGTTTCTGTGATGTTCTGCTTATCGTTTGCTGGCAGCTTGCCAAACCTTTTTCGGAACCGGATGGGCTTTCTTGAAATTAAATCTTCATTTTAAAACCAGAAGGAGCAATTTAGTATGCAGTACAAAGTTAGAAAAGAAACTGCTTGTGCTTTTATTATGTCGCCGAGTGTGGTACTTTTTTATGTTTCTGGGTCATTTTTCCCCCAAAACCATCGCAAGCGGCCCGGACTGATAAGATATGGTCGCAGAATTATTGAACATTGACAGGCGGCAGCTATAATCCACGTGTACTCTCGCATGATAAATGACGCATGCTCACGTACCGGCAGCTCACCTGCGAGGTGTAAAAATTATGGAGTTTTGCGAGCGTTTAGGAAATTCGTTTAAGGCTAAAAACAGAAGACGTTGGAAAAACGTCTGTGAGGTTGAACTTCCACAACACCTACTGCGATACCAGTGCTCGATGAAAAAGAGATGCCCAAAAACAACGCACTTCAAGTATTGCTTACCGGAGAGCTAATACTCGAGGGAATTTTCGAAAGTAAGAGGTAAAATGCTTTCGGCAATGGCAGCCACGAATAAACTTTTGTTCCCAGTTCCGTTCCGCCAGCACGCTGCGTGTACAGGCCCACGGCACAAAGATTCATCCCAACGGGTGCCAATCCTTAACCACACGTGTGATAAAGTTTTGCGAAGTTGTGTTTAGTTTTTTGTTCTCCGTTTTCCTACGCTAACGAGTCGATAATACAGTGCCCGCATCCGTACCCAGTGGGCGGAGAAAGCAAACGTTGCGCCATTTAGCAAGATACCAGCTGGGTCGGTCGCCTAACCGAACAGTAAAGTACGATTTTCCTGCTTAACGCCGGTACCGAAATGCGTATCAACAAACTCCCACAGCATACACACAACACACAGGCAGGGAGAGAGGAGAGTTCGGTGATGATTTTCGGACTCGTTAGGTTGTGAAATGAGGAAAGTGACTGAATTGTGAGTACTGGAGATACTGGGAACGAAGGAGTTGCTACGGATGATAACGCGTCCCACGCGCTGAACCCAACTTTGGAGGGTTTAATTTTTCGCTCCAATGGAATGTTGCTATTTTGGAATGAAGCAGACTCTGAATCCGTTCGTCACGGGCGGGCGTCTTTGTTTGCTTCAATTCCGTAGTGTACGATCTAGCAAAGTTACGCCGAGTGTGTAAACAGAACGCCGAATAGCACAATCTCTTCTTATCAGGTTCGCGGACTGTGGTAGAGAAACTTTTCCAAAAACATTGGAGTGAAAGGAAATCATTTGTCTTTCGAATCCAAGAGCTTCATCGGAGCAGGCTGTGTCCTATATTCGGCAGCAAGAGAAGCGTTGCAACCGTTGCTACTAGGATTGAGTTTAGAAAGCAATCGATTTTTTATTGAACATTTTCAATAGTTTTCAACGGTTTCAACGCTTTTCCAGCACTGAACGCGAATGTCCTAATTGCGTCAGCGTGAGCGCACACCGACATCCCATGCGACGTCAGGCGAGATTTCCCATTTCCACAACCTATTGACGTTATCTCTGCGCACCTCGAACAAAAAAGACATGAACAACATCAGCGCTCAAGAATAGACCGCTGAAAAATCTCTCCTAATGGAGGTTAAATCTTTCCCACTGCCGTACCACACCGTCGCAACGGCTGTGGTGTGTCATTATCGGTCGCCGTGTATCGTTTATTCGCCGGCCGGCGAATAACGATGATGATACTGTTCATTTCTACCGTCTATCACCTATCATTCCGTGTCGCCATAATCTGTCATCAATCAACGATGTGTAATATTTCGTGCGGTGCTCTGCTTAAAGTGGATACCCAACAAAATGAGCGAGATTCTTCTTTAACCGGTAGCAGGATACGTTGCGCGAATAGAAGAGCAAACTGTTCACCATATCGGGCACGGAATGTGCGTCAGTGAAGAGACGCCGACGAGGAGCGAGAAAAAAACCGGTCCATTCCAACGTTATTGTCACTGACAGGAGTCGTCAAGTGATGATAAATTTAGCTGAACGGTGTTGCCCGGCGACTGATAACTTCTCACTTCATCGTCGTTCGCCGTGGTGAGTGGGTGCGTCTGGCCGCATAAAAACCCCACCGGAAGTACATCGTACCCTTTTCCTCGCAGCGGGAGCTGCCCTTCGTCGTACGCCACATCCTGGTGAGTATAGTTTTGCGCTAATTATGGCGAAAACGGTTCAAACCTACGGAAATGTGCAATGAGAGTGTGATAAACCTTCGGTGTGGTAGCTTACTTAATCAAAAATTCATCGATTGCCCATGTGTGTGCTAATAATTTGTAGCACATTGTAAAGACCGTCGCCCCGCGGCATGGCGCAATAAAAACAAACTCGTAGCCGTGTCAAGGAAAGTCAGTCTCCTAGCAACAGCAGCCAAGAGGTGGCAACGCTAGCACGGAAGGCCCCGTCCGATGCTAATGTGATACACAAACACATCACCGTCGCTCTATAAAAGCGCGTTTATTGAGCGATAAACAGTGTTCACTTACCGAAAGGTCAAATTATCAGCCGCTGGCTAAACGATATTTATCTCCTAAACGCGCAAACTGGTCACAAATATTGGGAGAACGTAATACGCGCGCTCGCGCACAATTTTCGTGTTTTTGTTTTGATCTTGATTTTGACGTTTTCACTCGGGTGCAGGGTTCGCCATGTTGGCAAACGGGCAGCCAACTGTCACGGAAGATTGTGCAGCATATTGTTAAGGTTAATTTAGAGATAGTACTGCCGGAGAAAAATGATGTAAATGTAAAACATTTAATAGTAATATTTAATGATTTGAACATGTAAAACATGTCTAATTATCTGTCTATCAACGTAGAGTTTTAATAGAATTAGGTTTTATGTTGTTGAGGATCAGTGAACAAAATATTTAAATACTTCATTTGCTATCCAAATATTACCATGAATTCATACTTCAGTGCAGATAAAAAAATCCACTATGCTTTTAGGGTGACTCCCTTAAATGACAAATAAACACCAATCACCCCTCAAAACAGGACTACCGGTTTAATCCTCTCTTATTTGATCTAGACGGTCTAGAAATCGGTAATACGGCAGGCACGACTGTAGAAGTCAAAACGCCAAATATGATATCAATCATTTGTAAATTTATAGATCCGTCATTTTTTTCACTCTAATACATGCTTAACAATAAAGAACAACATTTTCATATTCGCTTTTGCTTGAAGTTTAAACGCGCCTTCACTTGGGTAGGTTTGACAATTACGTCACGATCCGCTTGTGGCCATTCATTGAAAAAAGTCAACTGTTCGTCACCGTCGTCGCCGCCGTCGTTTGCCGTGTCGTCGCCGTCGTAGTATTTTTGGCCCCGTGCACCTCTTCCCAGCCCTCTCGAATCCGTACCCCGCAAGCCACCGGGTAAGCCCAGTCCCTCCTGCATCAGCAGACGATGCATCCCATTATCTACCTCAAACAACTTTGGCGTGGTTTTATCTAAAAATAACACCGCCACCTGCGTTCGTAGCAACCGTCTTCATCCCCCGCTCACGTACTGCCATAGATGACTGCCAGGTGGAGAAGAAACTTGGTCATATCAGGGTCAGACTTTTAGCGTAACCCTCTCCGAGGGTTTAGGCGCTTTGTGCAATTTTGTTTACACCGTCTGCTTCGTCAGATAGCGCCATACGCAATATCAGCTGATGGCGTTGTGTCATATGAATGTTAGTGTCACAACCTACTGCCTCACATTAACCACCGAACTGTCTGTGTTCCTGTCTATTTCAGCCACAATGTCCGACGACAAGAAGAAGCGTCTCTCGTACTGGTACTTCGGAGGGCTGGCCAGTGCCGGGGCGGCATGCTGCACACATCCGCTTGATCTTCTCAAGGTCACGCTGCAGACGCAGCAAGAGGGCAAAATCTCGCTACTGCAGCTCACGGGAAAGGTGGTGCGTACCCAGGGCGTTCTCGCTCTGTACAATGGCCTTTCGGCGTCGCTTTTGCGCCAGCTGACCTACTCGACGACACGGTTCGGCATCTACGAGGTCGGCAAGCAGGCAATGGGCAGTGACTCTGGGTTCCTCGGCAAAGCGCTCTTGGCAGGTGCTGCCGGAGCGGCCGGCGGGTTCGTCGGCACACCCGCCGACATGGTCAACGTGCGTATGCAGAACGACATCAAGCTGCCACTCGAGCAACGCAGAAAGTAAGGGTGTCGTTGTGTTGTGGATCTCTTTGCTCTGAGCAACTGATTAATCCCTGCTTTTGTTTACTTTCAGCTACAAAAACGCCGTTGACGGATTGTTCCGCGTGTACCGCGAGGAAGGCTTTGCTCGACTTTTCTCCGGAGCGTCCACAGCGACGTCTCGCGCCGTGTTCATGACCATCGGTCAGCTGTCGTTCTACGATCTGGTGAAGGAGCTGCTACTAACGTCCGGCTACTTCGGCGATAATCTCACCACCCACTTCCTGTCGTCACTGACGGCCGGTGCAATCGCAACCACACTCACACAACCACTGGACGTGCTGAAGACACGAGCGATGAACGCCAAGCCGGGCGAGTTCAACGGCGTCTGGGACATTGTGCGCTTCACTGCCCGGCTCGGACCGCTCGGGTTCTTCAAGGGCTACGTGCCGGCCTTCGTGCGCCTCGGACCGCACACCATCTTGACATTTGTCTTCCTGGAGCAGTTGCGCATGAACTTTGGCTATCTGAAGCCGGAAGCGAAAAAGGCCACCAACTAGTGCCACACTGGGCTGTACACTCTTCTGCTATCCACTAACAAATACCGGTTACGGGTTACCGCGAGCTTTTAGCGCAATTTTGACACATTCCACTAACGAACAAGGAGTACGAGTCACACTCGGAACCAGAAGTATCGATCCGGATCGAATCGAATGTTACCGTGCAACGGTGCGGTATCGAACTTGTTATGGGTATATTTTTTGTTTTTCTTTTGATTTGCAAAACTAAGAATTCTGCGATTGCCTCACGTTCGTACCGTGGAGCGATAAGAGGGGCAAAAGAAAGGGTAAGCAATAGTGAGATTACAAGGATCGTAATAAATATTTATCAATGTTACTCGGTGTGTTTGAATAACGATATCTGCGGCTTGTTTGTCCAACCGTTATTTACGTCAGTGCCGGGATAAAGATAGTTTTGACGTGAGGTTATGCAGACCAACGCGGTGCACGTCGTTCGTACCTGTTTTAAACGGTGGTTTCTGTGAAAACGTAAGTGTTGGGGCGTTAAAATCCGTTCCGCGCGAAGTGGGACACGCTGGGCACGGTTTGATGCTGTAGTATCGTCGCCGAACAAAACGAAAACAACACACGCGAAGGACAAAAGTTGGATAAAATTGTGCGATAATAACAACAACACACGATAGTTGACATTGACACTTGACGGGTGTCAAACTCGGCTGCACTATGGGATTTGGAAGAGTCACATTTTACTGCTCAATCACAATCTGACAACTAGATGGCGCTCGCATTGATCAACCGTTGTCTAAATTAATCGATTTTGTTGCAAGAGATATCTTTTGAACAATTGCAGGCATTTCCGGTTCACTCCGCGGACATAATGGTCCCTCACGGTATGGAGAAAACTTCCCGATGGTATTTTGGAGGATTGGCCAGCGCTGGTGCTGCATACTGTACGCATCCGCTAGATCTGCTGAAGGTTCTCTACCAGACGGACATAAGGAACAACGTATCGATGCTTCAATTATCACGGGAAATTATTCGAGACGACGGACTTAGCGCACTGTACAGTGGAGTATCGGCGGCGGTGCTGCGCCAGCTAACCTACTCAACGACTCGCTTTGCCATCTACGAAGTGGGCAAGCAGTCTGAGGTGTTCAAAGACACGGGGTTTCTCGGAAGGGTTGTCATGGCTGCCATCGGTGGCACGGTGGGTGGTTTCGTTGGATCTCCTGCCGACCTCATCAACGTGCGTATGCAGAACGACGTCAAGCGTCCCCCGGCACAGCGAAGAAAGTATGTTGAACGCACCGAGCACATCTCCTTCATCGAGTAAATATTGCGGTCCATTTCAGCTACAAGAATGCGATTGATGGTATCGTTCGCGTCTGGCGCGAAGAAGGCTTCCGGAGGCTGTTTTCCGGCGCAAGTTCAGCCACGGCTCGGTCGGTGTTTATGACCATCGGACAGCTGACGTTCTACGATCAGGCGAAGCTGACGCTCTTCGAAACGGGTCACTTTACGGACAACATTGGTACGCATTTCCTCGCGTCGGTCATTGCTGGTGGCATTGCGACGACTATGACACAACCGATCGATGTGGTGAAGACGATCATGATGAACTCGAAACCGGGTGAGTTCACCGGCATTGGGGCGATCCTGCGACACATTGGAAAGCTGGGGCCGATCGGGTTTTTCAAAGGCTTCGTTCCCCGCTTCATACGCCTCGGGCCACACACCGTTCTGACGTTTATATTTTTGGAGCAATTGAGGATCAACTTCGGTGTGCTCAAGCCACAGTGACCAGGTTTGCATATACCTCATCGTATTAGGTGGTGGTAGTGGGGTTTTTTGTAGTAGTATCAAGTATGTAGTAGAGCATGTGATTTTTAGCACAATATAGTTTAACAGAAATGACTGATCTGAAAAAATGTTAGAATAGTGTTTTAGAAAATAAAATATTATGAAAAATATACTCTGGTGGAAACTGTGTTTACTTTCCATTAATCATCTGGAGAAGGGCGAGAAAACTTTAAGAAAATGCAGATATTTTTAAGCTTTACTTTAATTTTGTATTTAAAAAACTATTCAAAACACATTATTACAGGGTTTGTCATACCAATTGCATACTTTTGTGCTAATATGCCAAACTTACGCCCAAAAGTATGCAACCAGCAGCTCATCATTTGTAAATGCTTTTTATAAACGCCTTCTTTGCCTACTGAATAAATGGGACATCAGCAGAACTGTCATTGGACAATCATCACAACCGAATTAACTATATTTTACACAAATATAGTGCAACTTAAAAGTTTCCTCCTTCGCTCCATCGCAAGTGTGTACCCGCTCAATATTGTGTCGACACATGCACCCCCGCACAAACACACACACGCACACTGCACTAAACCTGTTTGCAGCGTAATCGACCGACAGCCAAGGGTTGCTGTCACGAAGGCGCGCAGTGGTGTGCGTTTCCGTTCGCCTGCTCGTGCAACCCGAGCTCCCCCAACGTAGAGCTTTGCTGCGCGGGCTGGCGGGTGGCGCGGTGAGGAAAAGCTTCGGAAAACCAGTTTGTAAACAGGTGCGCTTGCTTGTGTGCGTGCCGGAGCGCCCCTGGGGGTGGCTTTCGTTGCTTCGTGCTCGGTCACGCTCCGGCCCGCCGCACGTGCGCAAAGGACGGAAGGTGCGCTTCGGCCGTGTGTGCCGTTCGTGCGCTCGACCGAGCGACAGCTTTCCGACGCCATTCTCAGAAAAGTGTGGTGTTTTGGTAGTAGTAGTTGATTCATAGCCCCGACAGGACGTGCTGGCCCGCCGACGGTCGAACGCACCTTTGTCGCACTGTTTGTCGTTAACGTCGACGCCGCCGTCGGCCCAGTGGTGCAGTTGAAAGACACCGTAGTGTGTGTGTGCGTGCGTGTGTGTGCCGTGTGTTTTGGGGGTTGGTTTGGCTGTTTTCCACGTAATTTCTTCACAGTGCGTCGCGCTAGAATACGTGTGGCCGTAGTTATCCTGTTGGAAAATGTCGTCTTCATCGGGTCGGGTGTTTGCATTGGGGCTGCCGTAGTGAGACACAAGAGTCACAACGTCACTTTCATCCCGCAGCAGCGAAGCCAGAGCGCTACGCGTTCTGTGGAGCTTTCGCTGGTGTTGGAGAGCCATCGCAACCACCACACTACCACCACCGTACGTGCAGGAAAGCTCCAGCGACATACCAAAACAAGCCCCCCCAATCGTCCGGTCGTTCTGCTCCGCTGAAGAGACCAGCAAGGGAGAGCGAGAAAGTGAGAAAGAAAGAGGGAGAAAGAAAGCGACGGGCGCACGAACCAGCTGGTTCGCTGGAAGCTGGCCGCTGCTTGGTAGTGGCGCGGCGCGTTGGTGTTTTCTGTGTTTGTGTTGTGACTCGTAAAAGGTGTTACGTGCCGGGAAAAACAGATTCCCGTTCGTTCGTTGTCGCGACGGGGATCTCTGGACGCCCCTGCGCGGCGACCGCCGGGAAAACCATTGTAAAATGACGTAATTTGGTGTCGAATACCGCTAAATCGTGTGCGTGCGTGTGTCGTGTGTGGGCTCCAGGCCGCCGGAGATCATCAATCCTCCTCGCCCCCTGTTGGAACGGGCGCAGTGAAGGCGGTGGAGGATAAAAATCGCACCAGAAACAGAGCCGAGCGTGTGGCTGTGTTTGTGCTGTGGAGGTAATTTGTCTTTCCATCTGCGTGTAGTTGTACTGGGAAATCGCCACAATCTTCGCGAAAACTCACCCGTGCAATCGCTTCCATAAACAACAAATCTCGCTGTGTTCTCGCTGCTACTTCCGTGCTGCGGTTGTGTGTGTACTCGGTGCAGTTACGGCGTGCGCGCGTGTGTGTTAGTGGTAGTACACACGTTCTGCCATCATCATCTTCTTCCGCTGTTCCACGGGTTACTTGGACCGACGACGGCAACGACGTTCACGCTACCGTGCGCGGTCGAAAGAAGGAAGAAAAGAGAAAGGTAGCCATGACGGACGGCAAGACGAATCTCGTTCCAACAAAACTGTCTTATCCGTGTAGCGTACGTACTGAAGGGAATATGCTGTTCCGGCAGCCTACGCGCCGTCTGGCTCTGGGGGGGTCCGGTAACCATCTGGTTTTTCCTCTTCTGCCGCCTCTGTTGCTACTGCGCGGAAAAGCGGTGAAAACGTACGTAAACCAAAGCCAGCCCAACCGGTTCGCGGTAAGGCGAGTGGTGCCCGAGCAGTGCAGGACGAAGCGGATTCCCGGATTGCGGCACGAAAGCTTCTTACGAGGATTACAGGCGCGTTTGCTTCACGTGCGGAGCGGTGTTTATGTGGGGTCTGTGGAAAATCTGCTGCCACGAGATTGGGATTGGTGTGCTGACTGAGAAACACACAGCCGAGACGTGTTGCTGCTGCCTGCAATGCGATTAATATAAGCAAAAATTCGAAGAACTACAGCAGCCTCTCGCTGATTGTCTCGTTAAAAATATTGCTCACAACGCCTCCCACCCGGCTTCCCTCGGGGAAAGGGCCATCCACTGGGCGGTCAAAAGTCAAAACTTGGCGTCGCTTGGTGTTCGCGGAAAACTGTGATGAGAATATTTCGCGTCAAACTGTCAAAAACAGTACCGAAAAAAAAACAACAAAAACCAAAGAAAAACGACTCTTCTATGGCCCTAATGGGCGGGCTGTTTATTGTTTCTTCTAATTCGCTCGATCGTCTGCGTGCACCTTGTGTGTGTGTGTGTGTGTGAAGAAAGCGCGCGTGTTTTTGATTGACACGGGCGCAGCGGAAGGCGCTGGTGGATGGCAAAAATGTAAACAATCAAATTCACTTGCGCGTTGAAATCCCTCAGCGCAGCATGAAATTTTTGGAAAGTGGGTGGACCGGGTGGTCGGGCGAAAAACAAAAATTTACACAGGAGGGACGCGCGTGCCCGGCTGTGCCCCGCACAGGACGGGATAAGTTTGGCCCCGGCGCCCTGAAGGTGTGCCCAGCTCCCCAGCCGTAAGAAGTTTTTATGGAAATGTACTTCCATTTTGTTGCTACGGCGTTGTCCGCGTGTCCATCGTTCCATATGGCGCAATATGGGGCGCGCGAACACGATGTGAAGGAGCAACAACAGCAAAAAAAAAAACGCGAAACAGAGTGATAAACAAAAAGAAAACCATTATGACGAAGGATGATGAACGCGGCCGGTCCTGGCTGGACCGGGGCGAGATTCGAAAATGTGTCAGAAACTCGGACGGGAAAATCCCAGCCACCTCCTCATGGCATACTTGGATACTTTTATTAAATTTATTCACATCAACCATGTCGCCCTTGCGCGCGATGATGCCACTGTGCGGATGCTCCGGTGGAGCCGTGCGACCGTTTCGCTAAGAATCGGAGGAAATTGTACTACCGGATGCGCCGCGCCGCCGGTGCCACAAGATGCTGCGGCCGGTTCCAACGCGGAATAAATTGACGTTTATTACGTTCGGGAAATAATGGGGACCAACGTGTTTATGTGCACATTTGTCGAGCCGGGGCTATGAGAGAGAAAAAATAAGTTACTGGGGGTAAAAAAACACGCGCAGTTATTGTATCGGGGGTTGTTTTTTAAATATCGGTACCAAAATGGCATACCAACATGAAAAATTTAGGGTAAATTTGCTTTATCAAATTAATTAATTTCCCTATTTCTGGACGACTAGTGTTTGTATATGCGTAATTTTTATCCCGGGTGCGAACAAATCAACAATTCCTTATTTCTCAGTTCCGGAAGTCGATGTAAAATGATTTAACAACTGGAGCTTAAATGATAGTTGAGCTAAAAGTACGCAGGCTTCCATACCTTGATGATGCTTATGATCTATGTTATCGATATGAACAATAGCACAACAATACGCTCAATTTAACACTGGAATGTACCAACTGTTGTGCTATCCAGTTGCTGTGAATTTTCCCAAAAAACGGCAAACAAGTCAAACCAAAATTTAGCGCCCAATACAACGAGCAAATGATTTTAAGAGAGATTTTGGAGCAGCATAACTATTGGTACACAAATAGCACACTATAAAGAACACGTAACACAAGACCTGGCTCATTAGAAAGAACTTTGGAAGTTAGCTATAACTTATATACTTATTATTCAAACTACAACCTTTTTAGAAGGAAACCCTGAAGAAAGAAGGAAACTAAATCTGACAAACCCTTGTTGGTGGAATACAGTAGAACAGTTTCGTCACACCTGTTGTTTGGTGGTTTGATTGCATCCCATTTTGCTCGGTTCTTCTCGAACCTGTTTTCTTGAAACTTGTGCAATTTGCTTTGAACATCACAAAACTTGCGAATTGATGCTCCTCTGGAACTTGACTTTATTTGGAGTGAATGTCTCGAGCTTATAAGGACTGCACAGAAAACGTATAGGGACTCTTCAGAAAACTGTCCGCTACCAACCGGCACACTATCGCCTGTATCTAAGACATGTTTATTTCATCCTATTACACCCGATACAAAATCCATTAAACATCGCTGGGCATCGCTCAAATCCTCTCTGCACGAGCCTGAGCACGGGCTAGGAAACTAGTTTCTTCTATGACAGAAGCACGCGCCCGCTTACACAATCTCCTCGGTCGATTCCATCACATAATTAGACGGCCGCCTGCTCGCAGTCCAATCCCGTTTGCGTTTCGCTGTGCCTCCCAGCAGACAATCCGGAGTGGGTTCCTTTTCGGGGCGGATTAAATCCGCCGGTATCTGCGCGCGACATTGGTTGGGTTCGACCTTGCCCTCCTTCACCTTTTGCACGCCGGCAGCATTCCGACATGTGCTTGTGTGTCGTGTTGGTGTGTGAGCCCTTTCGGAATGGAAGGATCCTGCAGCATTCCACGGCATCACACACACACACGCACACATACACATGAAATCACTGTCAACACAGCGGAGAACGCCACACTCGCCACTCGCCGGGTCAAACCATTTATAGAGATCCGAAATCCTTTTGAAGTGGCGGCGGATGGCGTGTCGTCCTGGGATGACGCGCGTGGTAGGACGTGGCACCGAGCATCTCTTTGAAGTTGGGTCGGTGAGCCCATCAGCCCACTCACCGGGGCCAGACGTGCCATTGGCAGATCCTGGGGGATTTTCTGTCCCTTTTGCTAATTCGTGTTAATCAATCCGCGCGCACCGCCTCCCCGTCGAAATCGGGATGGAAGTAATTTTGGAGCGTGTTTTGGATTCTTCACCATTCGGGGACTCTATTGGCGGTTGAATTTCACGCAAATTCACCCGCTTGCTTAGTGTTACTAACTAAGGTGTAAGACTTATTCGCTCTCGAGCAATCCTTGAAGTGATTGATGATAAGCACCATAAAAGAGATCTAAATGTGGTTGAGTACATTTTCGCACTAACTTCCTTGAACTCTAACGTTCGTTTGTGATAGCAGCGAAAGCAGAATTGAGAAGCAATATGTCTGAGGGTTTGCACGCCTAATGCAAATGTAACTAGACAACAAATATTGTAAAATTCAAGTAAATCAGATATCTGTTCAAACTGGATGGGACATTATCTGTTATTTCCCCAAAATGGAATCCAGTTGTCCAACTCTTAATGCCAAAATGTTACATTCCAGATAAGTTTTTACTTAGCTATGATACAAAACGAACGACGAGGGGTCATACAAACCATCGATAGTTTTCCTTCAGATGAATATGTTGTGCAGACCGATCATCTACATCGTTTGCCTGACATTAAGATGAACCGTTTTCATTTCAACGTTCTACAGATTAATACTCACCAATTCCTCTTACATTTCCGAATTCTGGGATGATCGTATGCCCGAACGCACGGTCTTGTACACCACAGGTTGTGAGTTCAAATCTCAACTGGACCGTCCACCTGCGTACGGACTTGACTATCCCAGGCTACAGGGTACAACTTAAGTCAAAGAAAGCCAGAAATGAGGCAGGCCCAGACCCCTACCCAGGTTGTTGTTGTGCCAAGAAAGAAGCTTAGTCCTTCAGCTTCTAGTGACTGTTCTAGAAACTGTTCTCAAAATGAGTGAAAACGGTGTGGAAATGAAGTCCGGAACGTACGTTCCAAGATCGTGCGAGTTTGCCGATTTGAGTAGCTACTTTTTGTATTGGGTGTTGTGCTTCTTTTTTCTGCAAATAGCACTGTAAATACTCTTAATAATTAAGCTTTGGGGACTAAAGTGTTGTTTCTGTGTGGGTGAGATCTAATGGACAGCTTACTTCCTTCCACATGTAAGCTACTCGTGATTTCCGGTATGAATCGGGTCTAGTATAAATGGAGCAATTTCAAGGTGCCCGATTTAACGTTTGGGACACTGTTTTCTATAGGTGGATTGTCATACGAAGCAAAAACTCAAGGATTGTTTTTAAGGATGTCGATTGAACTATTGCTCCGCTAATTATGTTTGCTTTCGAGTAATGACAATGGGTCACAATGGAATAGGAAACAAAAAAAAAAGAACCACTGCTGGAACGCGTTCATTGAACCTTGATTCAATTTCAAGGTAGGGGCGACGGCACCCTTACCTTTACACCGAAGGCGGACTTTTTCCGTTTCGCCCTATACATCCGCACCGGTCGTTTTCTGTTGCTATCTGTACGGCCCTATCCCTACCCGCGGAAAGGAAAACCGCACAAACCGCACCGAAAAACCGCGTGCGTGTGTGTCGTGTCGGCTGCCCGCTCGCATATGGCCGCGTTCCCTATTTCCCTCGGCGCCTGTCCCCTGTGGTTTTCTCGTTAAAAGTGTCCTTCCGCGCGTGCGGCGGGGGATTTAATACCCCATTTTCAAGTTCAGAACGCCCGGCCCGGCCCGGCCCGTCCCGGGGTTTTTATTACTATCGAATGAAATACACGATCCAGAACGGAAATGGAACCGCCGTCTTGCCGTCTCCACGGAGGGAAGCAGAGTTGGAGCAGAACCGCACCGCACACGCAATATGTATCAGATTTTTCCATTTCCTGGTTACGAGTGTGTGTGTGTCGCATTTATTTTCCGTTGCCACCATTCGAATCGCGCATCGGCATAAGGACACCGCCGGAGGGCAATTGCCACGTGTTAGCCAAAGCGTGGTCCGCACGCACACAACGCGCCTGCCTCTTTTGACACATGTGAAAAATGTGAACGCGTCAGCGTGTTGTACACACTCTTTTTTTCCAACCCCCGAGGAACGGTGGCAGAACCCAGCGGAAGCCTTTGTCTCTCCCGTCCTGGCGACGGCGAAGGCAAGGTGCGCCACCGTGCTCTGCGTATCGTCTTGCGACGGGGAGTGGGCGAGATGGAGAGAAAAATCGACCAAGCGGTTTCATGCGAGGAAAACTCGACCTTCTTGTTTGCTTTCTTTGTCTTGTCTCTTCTGTCTCTTTGCTCAAAACGCACACGCAAACTGCAGGACGAGATGCGCACGTGTGCTTGGGGAAACCGCACTTTTGCTGGCTTAAGGATTCGTTTACGCGTTTTATAGCCAACAGCGACCGAAGAGCGGCACGTTGAGCAGCGCGCTGAGGGGCCGATTTTTGGGCTGCCGGAGTCAAGTGCGGAGAAGAACACGTACACCGAACTAGGACGAAGAAACTGGGCGACACAAGGGGCGGGTCACTCGAATGGAAATGCCGAACGCTGGGCTGGGGCGGAAAATTGCGCGAAAATGATAGAAAATATAACGCAAAGCAAAAGAAAAACCTTTCGCCCCGAAACGTCACCCTTGGATATTAAATTTCCCAGCTCTCCGGACGCATTCTAGAAACCGTGCACGGGAGTGCTCGATTCGCCTTTTCGTCGACCGAGCGGGCCGGGAAGGAAAAAACAGGGGTCGAAATGGTGAGGTGATAGAGTGATAAAGAAACCGACTGGCTGGCACACACACACACACACACACGCACGCACACAAACACCTGCCGACCCTCCGAGAGACGAGTCTTTTGAAAGTAAAATCTTTGGGTGAAGCGATTTTCGTATGCCATTTCCGTACCGGGCTGCGATCCACTAGTTTTATCGATTTTCACTCTCCCACCAGCGGGTGCTTCGGGCTGGCCGCGAGAAGATGCTGCTGCCGCCTCGCAGGGAGTTTCGATCCCTGTTGGCGCGAGGAGTAGCTCACGCGCCGGTCGGAAACGCCGTGCCTTGTAGTTCTTCATATCTGTCCGACGACACGACCCTCGCAGCGCTAGGATGAGCTAATTTGTTTGTTTGAAAGCCCACCCCCCCTCGGGAAAGAATGTGCCAAACGATCAGCATGATTACAGCGAACGCAAATCTAATTAGGGTGGTGGGTGACGGCGCCGTGGAAGTATCATAAATACGAAGACACCAGGGGGAACCACAATGTCGGTGAATAGCAATGAAGGCGCATTTTGGGAGCGATTTTTTTTTGGTATATTAAACATTTGAAGCTTAGTAAAACGTTAGATTGAGGAGACGATTCTGCCGGCACGGACTTTTGGGCCTCATATTTCAATAGTTAGACCTCTTTTTGCTCAAGGAGCCGAAAAAGAATAACAACGAATGTAAAAACCATACAGGAAACTGTAGCTTGGGTGTACAATATTATGAATGGAGGGCCTTTTTTTGCTATGCATCATTAGCTATGACAATGCATGCTCCTTTCATTGTTTTATCATCTATGTTATCTAATATCGTTTTATTCTCGAAAACAGGTGGTCGTATTATTAAGTTACGGAGGCTGTATTGCCTTTTTTCACATGCATCATCGCAAAGCGTTGTGATTATCGATGCTTTATCCAACACGTAATCAATCCTCTTTTACTGTTGGTTGCTGTCGATTCGAAGTGAATGAAATTAATATTGTTTTCCACAAAAAAAAAACTATCATCGCATAGAATAAATAGCGAATTTAATTTATTCGCAAATGAATATAGCCTGCAATGTGTTAAGTTACACTCAACCTGTGGTGTGATCGATGGTTGATGATAATACAATTAAAATGACTGCTGAGTGGGGTAAATATTTGAGTTATTAATTACTCGCGCAGCACTTGAGATGCATACGATGGTTTTTATTTCAAATTTTATCTGCAACAAAAAAAACTGATATTTCCAGCTCAACTGCAGCCAACGTTTTGTGTTAAAGGGAACGATCACGAAATTTAATGCAGGGCTTAGCAAGGTATTTTGGTGTTTCAAAATTTACATATCTTTTGTAATAAAAAGAAATACAAAAATGGAAATTCGCTCACCTAGCGCCTGAGGGAAACGTACTCTCTACGTGCGCTGGTAATGTAATTAATAAAATTAAACCGTAAAATGTGTGAATGTGTGTGAGCTTTTTTGCCCTCTCTCTCTCTCACACACTCCTACTGGTGCTGGTGGCTAGCTGGTGGCACGTAGAACCCGGACAGACAAACACCCCCGTGCATTGACCGTAAAGTAATTCCCCGAGAGCGCAAAGAGCAGCAGTGAATGAACCCTCGGAAGAGGGCAAGCGTACACCCCCCCCGCACACGGCGAGGTAGCAGTAGAGCTGTGGCAGTTATGAAAATGGAAAACTCTTGAACGGATAAAAAAACACACACACTCACCCTCCTTTATATCACTCTCTCCCGTTCTCCTCCAAAAAGCCACGCAGGACGCGCAGCGTACTAATAATAATTAATATTTATTTGTTCTTCTACACACACACACACACACACACACACCCACACTTTTCTAGCCCCACTCGACACCTGGACCACCGGTGATTGCTGGCGGTTGGCGGCCCCGTTCGATGCCACGGCTCGTTACGTATGCATACAGGCGACCGCTTCCGGTGCCGGCGGAGAGCAGCAGCATCGTCCCGTACGTTCGGTACGAGTGCGAGAACGATAAGGTTCGGTTCGAGGGAGTGTGCCCGGTGGCAAGCGGCAACCTCCACCCGGAGTGTTCAGCCGTGTGTCTTTGACGAAGAATTGCTGCCTGATAGTGTTTAAGAAGCATCGAAATTATCGCTTTTTCTTCTACGTTTGTTGTTTTCCAGCGGTGTAGTAGGCGCTTTACATTGCGTGGTTAACGTCGCATCGTCTACTTGCATGTGTGTATGAGGAGTGGATCGGAAATAGTGCCGCGTAAGTGTGCGAGTATCAAAGTGTGCTTGGCCGCATTGGCAGGCGAGTCCAGTGTGTTTTTCTTCCGTTAACGGTGCAAAATCCTAGTGAAATTTTCTTCGCTCAAGCGAAAGTGAGTGTCCCGATAAAAAAAGAGAGAGGTGAGAGTTAATATGTGTGCAGGTGCGGTGGTGTGCATGTGAGCGCGTGTGTGTGAGGCAGCATAAAAGCTCAACCCGCTGGCTGAGATGAAGCCAGGTCCAGTGGCCGTGAGCCCGCACATTCGACCGGTGGCGTCGTAATGGTCGCTAGTGAATTGCGAATTAGTGCAATCGTCGCGGTGTTAAGAAACGGGCCCCCCCGGGGGGTTTAGTGGTAGCAGCAGCAGCAGCAGCAGCAGTGGCAGCCGTTTTCCCCGCCTCCCCGAACGAATCGCCACCGTTTTCCATCTGGCCGTTCAGCGCCTCCACTTCCGGTGGCTCCCGGTGGTTATCCGATGTGCATTCAATTAAAATTTAAATGAGAATTTGGTGATGTCATTACGTTCGGATGATAATGAACAGGATTATATTCGGGGTGTTTCTCATCCTCACGTGCCGGCCCCCACCGTCCACACTATGGGTCCCGCTGCCGGCGCCGGCGCTGGGCGCGGGCGGCTGGGCGGGCATCGCGGCCGTCCAGGCGACTCCACTCGCACCAGGTTAGTAACACGTCCTCTCCGTTTAGGTTTAAGTTTGGGAATTTAAACGCCTTGCCCTAGCGGATTCGTTTTTATTGCGGCTGACTAAACGCACTGTTGGACAGTGAAGGGACAGAAAAGGGTGTGAGAATTAGGTTTTTTTTTCAATTTATTACTGTCGTTTAATAAATTAATTAATGTATTAGTACCATGATCATCATTCTTAATTCTCGTAAATCCGTAATTTGGATTTGAAATTAAAAGTAAATTTGTTACTATCATACTTACGTACGGTTCGATTAGTGATTGCACCATAACGGCGTGACATTTGGCCTGAAGTGGTACAAATAAAACTAAATTTTGTATTGTCATGTAAGCGTACAATTTCTAACAAAGTTGTTAAGCACATTGTTACTTTAGAATGTGATTAAACAGGTCAGGGAGTTCTGTTGAGGTTGGATTATGCTTCAGAAGGCATGCCAAAAGCCATTATTTATTGTTGTTCGCTTTTATGTACCGAAGTAGGCATCGAAATAAGGATATCAAACTGACAAATGAAAACTTACACTTCATCAATGGCTACCGGGCCACGATGGGTGAAAAAACTTCTCAGCGCTCAACTTTTCGACACTCATGAGTGCGTGAGAAGAAAAATTTGTTTTCACGTTTTGTCGTCGAGCTACGAAAACGGTCGCGAGAACTTCTTGAGAAGTGTTTTCAGCCAATCAAAGTGTGCGTGGTTTTGGATTTC
>KB672868.1:14725393-14743713 GCA_000349145.1 Anopheles dirus | reverse complement strand
TGAAAAGCAGAGCAAAATTTGTGCGAGGCTACGGTGAGATGGTTGAAAACGCGAGGTGAGCACCAAAACTGAAACTTTTTTTCGCTGAAAAGACTTCTCGCGCTGTTTTCACCCATCGTGGCCCGGTAGCCAATTATTATTACGATTTATTGTCTATTTTAGGGCGGGGATTTCATGTTTTGTTGGTGTTAGGTTTCCGAATTTAAATCGATACATCAAAATTGCACATTTATTTTCGCTCGATCACTCGATCGCTTTAAAATATTTTAATGAATGCAGTATTAATAGACAAAACCGGTACCTGATTGTTTTGATCGTCTGAAAATCAAATTTTGACCAGTTGTTACCCGCCTGTTAGCCGATCGACCGTCCCGTCCGATTTCGGTAGCGTGGCAACAAATTTCATTAGAATCAATAGGTGGCCCGGGTGCTCCAAATACATACAGCAGCAGTGCATACGTTAATTAGAGGAAAGCGCTGCGAAAGGCTGTCGGGACAAATTTCACCTCGACGGGAGATGATTGTCAGTGCCGAGCGACGGGAACGGAAGTGCGTTTTGTTTTAATACCAGCGTACAATGCAATCCACACCGTTCCAGCAGCGTTCTGAGTGCAAAATGGCGCACGTGCGTATTAGCTTCGATGTGTGTGTGTGTGTTTTTGGGGGTGGACCGTCGTTACAATTAGCGAATTTAATAATGTGTACCATTAATTTGGTGTTGAGGGCGCGCATCGCATGCAACGATTTAACCCACTGAGGCATAGCTCTACGTTGGACGAACGAAAACTCATATGTTCACACATTGATCGGAGGCGTGCCAATAGTGCATAATACTCCGACCGGAAGCAAACTCATCACGGGCGATGCGTTCTGTCTGTGGAGTGCAGCGAAGTGCATATAAGAGTGCAAGCATCGCGATATTTAATATGCGCGCGCTGTGATGTGTTCCGCCATCGCGCGGGGGATGCTTTAGTCAATAATCCTCGCAAGTGGGTGGCTGCTGGAGCTTTCGTCCCGCACTTCCACTCTTTAGCATCGTGTGTGCTGCATGCATATGATTTATGCAAGCGAAGCATCAATATCTCGCGCGAGTGTTTGGCCGACGAAGCGGATGATGATGTGAGCGCGTGAAAGTAGCTAAACCAGACAGGTTGTTTTAAGCGTTTTGCATGGCGCGTGTCTAAACTTGCCTGTACCTTCCTAGACAGTTTCTAGCACGTCAATTAGGACCCTTGGAAGGAAGAGTGTTATTAAACCCGCCTTTTAATCGACTCCATCGGGGAACAACCCACACCGGAAATAAATGGCAAAAGCGCACCCGTGGCTCACTTGGCCGCTTGAGGACGTTATGTGTCTGTTTTGAAAAGTCCGCACTCGTCCCTTGAAGCGCGCACCTGAAACGGGAAATTGTAAACAAAAACAGTGGTGAAAACTGCGTCGTGGAAAAGGCATAAAAGAGCTCTCTGTGGCCCAGCGCTCCACGCTAGAGTGTTTTAATTGGGCGTTTGAGAGCTCTTTTGGGTGGCCAAGTCGATGTTGTTTGCTCGCACGTATCCTTGCCCGGTGCGATGGACCGCGCTTGTGTGTCGCCCGCTGGTTTCCGGTCGAATATTGCAGCAAATTAATCTTTATTTCATCGGCCCGGGCTTCTAACGAGACACGGTTTGTTGTGCGTGCCTCTCTCCCTTTGGCCAGCGCACCAAACATCAGGTGAAGTGACCGTGCATGATTTAATACAACGCTGGGTGGGACTGATTGAATTAAGCCCGTGAAACCCGCTGACCCGATGCTTTTAATTGCCAACGCCACAAGAAGCGTGCGCCATCCCGAGTCCATCCCGGTGATGTGGTTCGTCCCGGCAACGGACTGATTGATTTAAATGATTCATTTTTGCCTCCTTTGACACACACACACGCGTGCGAGCGCGCTTGTTGCATGCGCCGCCTGTGACTGTGTGCTGATGGACTGTGTGCTGGATGTTGAAGCCTCCACCGTCCGTGGCTTCGCCGGGCTTCGCTAGCTTTTAAAGCACGAATGAAATGATTTATGACGTTCCCATCGGCGCGCCGTGCTATTCTATTTTGCAAACCGCGCTGCGATGATGCGGACAATGCAGGGAAGAGGGCTTGAGAGGGTCTTGGTATGCCACAGAGTGTCACAGTGGGCGGTGGGACTGGACGTGAGGAACACAAGGGGAATCTCGCTGCACAGTTAAATGATCATGGGACGTGTTGGGATGCGAGAGCGCGGGATGTTCATCGGTTCATAATTAACCAAGAAACAACCGTGTGGGGGTTAATGAGAGATATTAAACAATTTCGCGAGCGTGACAAACTTCCCAGCTACGTTGAACGAAAAACTACTCACAATGCAATGGCTTCAATGGGGGAATGCTGTAATTCAATCTATGATCTACAGCGACAAAGGATGGATTTTGAAGGCAAAACAGATTTTTTTAAATTAAAACCATTGATAAACTAGCAACATAATATTAACATACAGTTTTATGTATAGTTTTTATGTTATATAGTTATATTTTTTAGTCTATAGTGTTTTTTCATATTTTTTATCAACATTGGAATGTTTATTACTTATATGACCCCGTTTTATCCAGGTTATTTTTGCATAGATCTAGTGTTTTGTTGATGTTTAATTAATGTCATTTGTTGGTACGTAGTTTTTTCAGTTCAGAACCATTCGGATTCACTGTCAACCAATTATAAGTATCCATTTGAGAAATGTTTTCGATTTCTTCATTCTGTTTTGGGTAAGATTTTTGGAATAGTCTTTGGAATAGTGTGGAATAGATCTTTTTTATTTCAACAAACCTTCATTGTTCTGTATTCGACACAAACAATGTTAAAGTCTCGTCTCTCCGGATAGATATTCCTGGCTTCCTGAACTTAACTGATCCCTTATCAACAGCCTGCCATTTGTGCAATGGCAATACTTCGCCGGGCAACTAATTTAGAATCAAATTCTGCGCCGGAGGACAATGTTAACCCAATCACTATCACCACCACACGTGTCCACGCTAATTTTGCATCGATTTCATGATAGTTGCAATGCTGCTGCTGCATCGGCACTGCAGTTGTTTGCCGTAACATTGTGTGAGATGTGTGTTGCTGTAATCCTATCAGTCTGCGTGGTCCATATTCAATTTGTTTGCTTCCACTTGCTGCTGCACCGGCTGCATCGTGTGTGCGCGCGCGCGCGCGCCGCTGCTAACGAGAACAAGCGTCCCAGGATCGGGTTCACTATCCCTCGAGGGGACGGATCCGACGTTCGGTAACGGAACAGAATGTATCTATAAAGTGAGTTAATTGAAACGAAACACACCTACACCCCACTGCACGGATGGCCCGGTGGGCCGTCAGATGACCGCTAAATTTGCGATCGGGGTGAGGCGAACACATTCGCGTGCTGCACGGCTCTGGCTGAAGTACGCTGCAGAAGTCTCCCGGGGTCCCGGCGGGCACTGCGATGTGTGGACGCCTGTGTGTGAGTGTGTTCCGGTGTGTTTCGCCAGGATTGTCGGCAAACAAACCTTACGGTTTGTGCTTGTGTGACAGCTGCAGCCGATTGTCGGTCATGGGTCGCCCCATCGTGGGAATGGGACAACATTAACACGAAACATCATTAGGGCAGATATGTTAAAGGTTTTTTTTTAATTCTAATTTGATATGGAAAATACAAACACGACTAATTTGGAATTTACGTTTAAAATTGGTGAACTCACCTTCTAGCATATCATATGGTCAAATAGTTTTTGCAAATTCTCTGCGATCTCATGGGATACTGGGAAATTGAAAATTTCTTCAGTGTCCTTTTATGTAGTTTTACTTTAATTCCTTTTCCCAACTCGTCGGATTTACTCACATAATTACTAGACAAAATGGTCGCTTTGGTGTTTTTGCATGCTCAATTCACATTTTTTTTTTCTTTTTAGTGTGCTTGAAGCTTACTCAACCCTTGTCCATTGGCTTATAAGGCCATAAGGCTGGTTCTTTCGATGTCATTTCGTGTACTCCAGTGTCCTTTCACATATGTATCAGCGTCCTGAGTCTGTCAATCTGTCAGGCTGTCGTTACATTCTTACCCATTGTTCTATGCTGATTTTCAAGAGTCTTTTTGATAACACAATTCGAGCAGTCTAATACCAGCAGTTCTATGCGTCACTTGGTTTATAACCTATTTTGTGGAGTTGACTTAGACTCAAAAAATTTGAGCTCTAAACTTACTTATAAATCTAACAATGGGTGATGTTTTGGACAGTTTCAAATTGAACAGATATTTGTTTGAGTCAACTTCGAAAATAATGTTATAACTTGACCCTTGATAGGCGACGGGTTTGTCGATAGATTGACGCTAACTTATATAGACCACAACGGGTAAACCCCTACAATTTGTATCTAATTTACACCCCCCATTTGAAACAATTACGTCGCAAGTGTTAAGCGTAAAGTAAACGAGCAAAACATTCAATTAAAAAAGTGAAACAAAACGAATGTGAACCAATTTAAATTTGATGATCACGCCTCCGATCACCTGACGCGGTGTGAGCACATGAAACCCCATTAGCGGCGCTTCAGTTGCTCTACTAATCGGCAGAGCAATATCACCTTCACTGCGTACGAATTAAGTAATCCATTTTTTGGAACAGGACTCGGACGTTCGGATAAATGACAGAGGTGGTGCGAAAATCCATTTACTTTTTTGTGTTTTGGTAACATTCCCTTTCCCGTTTCCTTAATTACGCGCACTAAAGCACTTCCTGCCTACATTGTTCTCTCCAGCTGTCCAGCTGAAGGATTAACAAGCGCGAAACTTTTTGTGAACGACAATATTACATACAGCCGTGCGCAAAACACGCAAAAAAAAAACACACGAACATTCTATTGACTGCTTGCTGCGCGAACCAATTGACTGGGCGTTGATTTGTTCGCTCCATTGTTTCGATTTGCTCAACACGATGGTCATCTATTTTAAAGGAGTGCCTCCGGGCCGCTGGCCTGCCACTGCCGGCGTTCATTTGGTGTTGGCACGCCGTTGTTGCTATTGTTGCTATTCAGTACCACCCTCCGCGGGTGGGTGTGTGTGTGTCGCTGTTGCAAATAGTTAGTTGCGTTACGCTGTAATGGAGTTGTACTTTTTACCATCCTTTTTTTGCAATCAATAGGTAGTCGAGTCGAGTCGAGTCGAGTGTGTATGTGGTTTTTGTTTTCGCAATTTGCCACCGATTTGTTTAGTGTGGTGCGATTCGCGATGGTAATTGTGTTAGTAGTGCGCTACTGCCGCTTGTTGGCGGCGTGCTTTTGCTTTTGTCTGCGCTATATCCATTCACATGCCACCCTCCTGCAGCTGTAGCAAACGGGGCAAACGGAGCAGGGGCTACCGGTTTGGGAAACAATGTCCCAGTATGGGTTCCCTCTCTTTCTCTCTTTCTGTCTCTGTCTCTTTTTCTGTGGGGTAATTGTTTTTATGTGCATTCAATGCAGCGGCATAACCTAAAAACTAGGAACTGGATTGATAAGCGTGAGCGAATAGCTTTGTCGTTTTTGATGTTTGATAAGCAATTATATTAAGTTGTTCATGGAACTTCCAAAAAGCTTTGAATTGCACTACAAATCACGCTTCTAAAGGATTTTCTATAGAGATTAGCGTTATTTTTACAGTAAAATACATATTTATGGGTAAGCTGGTGTAAATGGTTTGTTACTATAACTGATTTTTCCAAAGGAGACCTCAGCAATATTATTTAAAATTGATGCTAATTTCATGTTTTAAAATATGTTATGTGCCTTTTATGTTTATGGGCAGCATCAATGTGTTGATAACTCCTTAATATTGGTTTAATTATTACAATGTCGCTAAGTTTTCGCTCTAGGCAAACTAATTTTGCCCTAAAACCGTCAATTTATGATTTTAAACAATTTTTGTCTGTTTGTTCAATATGTTTGCCAATATGCCAATGTTTTTTTTCATTCAGCTTTATTTTTTGTTTAGACACATTTGTTTTTAAGGTACATATAGAAAACTATTTCAATTTTTGTCTGTTTAACATTGCTTTCAAATCATAATTAGTATGCTCAATCATTATCGGTTCTATTCTATGGCCAAATAATTGATTGAAGAGGCAATAATTAAGTGCCAACAGAAAAAAGGAAAAATGTATGACTTATAGGTAAATATTTGGTAACAAGGAGACGCAAATTGATCTCTCAAAGGCAACATTTTCGTGGCAGTGTCTATATATAGCTTTAGTCACATGGATGGCTTATGGAATGTGCAAAGGTCATGGTCAAGTTAATATGCTCGTATTTCAAAATGCATTTGTACTTTCAATTGTACTTCCGATATGCCACAAAATGAATTATTGCTTGTAAACAAACAAAAGCATATCACAAAATCGAGCTGCGAGTGGATATCTGTCGGTTTACTCTTCTTTTTTAAAACCCGAAGCAAAAATGCGCAAAGAAACACAATCATTTTCACTACATGTGCATGCCCACGATCGTGGCAACTGTTCAATGCACTACACGCTGTACTACATCACACCTTCACGCGAGTTGCCTCCGCTGTTCCCTTTGGCGTGCATTAGCAATCTCCTGTTGAGCGGAAAATCGAATAGCAATATGCCGGCGGCGGGCGCGCTACTCAAAGCCGGAGCAATCATGCGTTTAAAGATGAAAAAAGAAGCGAAAAACAACTCACACAAACAGTTAAAAGCATAACAAAAGTAAAGCAAAGAGTGGGAGGGAGAGAAGAAAAAAAAACACCATTCACACGGAATGTCACAGGGTGCAAAACAAAACGGAGCTGTATGGAAACGCGTGAAAAAAAGACCCCAACCAGCTGGGCGGAAAACGGTAGTTCGGCAATAAAACATGGCGTTTTTTGTGTCCCGGTGTGCCAATGTGCAACGTGCAACATGCAACCGACGGGACACCACCCGTGCCATTCATTTGAGGGCGCGAGCACGTGGGTGGGTTGTGTGGGTGGTGGAGCCGATTCATTCACAGCCGGGGCCAGTAATGCACCCCTGACACACATACCCTGTTCCGCCAGCGGCACGTTCCAGCAGACGGCAATAGAATCACACGGACGGGGAGAAGGATGAAAGGACGCACAATAAAGGCAAATAAAAGAAAGAAAAAAATGCCCCCGAATGTATGCAAACAGCGTGACCATATCGGTCTCCCTGCAGTAGTAGCAGCAGAGGGAGATCAGAAAAAAACTCGAAACTCGGTTTCGAAAAAAAAACACTGAATAAAAGTATGCTAAGAGCACATAATCACGGTAGGTTTATTTTTCGCAATTTATTAGCATTCCGGTACGCGTCCCGCTGATGGGGAAAATGTACCGTGAAAACGGTACGATCGTCACGAAGGCGTAAGAAATCGTGATTGTTTTCCATTTCGCTCGTTCTCGTCCTCGTCGTCGTCCTCGTCGCCGTCCTCGTCGCCGTCGCCGTCGTGCAGCAGTGGGTGAAGTTTTCGGAATTTTCACTACACACCCCATTGCCTCAAACGTGGCTAGGCTGCGAGCGACCTAGAACGCTGTGGCGGGGTTTGGTTTCGGCGTTAATGATTCGTTAAAATGAAGATGAGTCTACTACGGTCGAGGTCCGTCGGGGTGGATTAGTAAGGCCCCGAATCTCGCTCCACTCATCGGGTGCCGGTGGCGCAGATAATCGTGTCCGAATCAAAGCGCTTCCGGGCTGTGGAAGTTTCACTTTTCCCATTTCCGATGCTGCTGCTGCGGCGCCGTCGTCACATCGGCGGCGAATGTGGGTTTCGAGTGGTCGTGCTCATAATCGCAAGCCGGAAATAGTTGTCAAACTTTGTTGCGAAGAAAATTCAGCTGATGTTGATTGCAAACTGCATAAAACGGGGTGACAAAAGTTCGGTCTCCTTCTCCTGCGCTCGCTCCACCCGCTTCGAATCGGCTCGGTAATGGGCTTTGGGGCCCTTTTTGCGCGTGTGTGTGTGAGTGTGGCACGGTGCCAACGCCGGGCAAATGAGGATCCATTTTTAATAAACTCTCCGTTCGCGCCTCTCGATTGCGCCCCGGCACTGTTTGGCCCTGTCGTTGGTTTGTAATTAGAAATTTTCCTTTCCCGCTATACCCCACCAGAAGCGCGATTTTCTTGCGCTTTTCCGCACTCGCAGGCTGAGCCGGTTTGATGGAAGAGTTTAAATATTCGAAGCGCCGTGTAGTTGAGAATGGAAATTGAATTCAACCGCCGCCGTTGCCTTACCGCCGCCGCCGCCGCCGCCGCCGCGCTCTCCAAACTTTTCCAAACGAGCACGTGCCCGCCTTGCCATGCAACGGAGCTGCAGGTGCGCTCACCCCATTTTGGGGTGGATATAGAATTCAGTTTCGTGCGAGCGTGCCTGGAATTGGCGCATTTTCTTACCCTGGCTGGCATTGCCCGCCGTCGCCCCATCGCCCGCGTTTTCCATTTCCTGTGCGGGCCGAAATTTCCCGGAATCGTGTGTATGTATGGGAGCGGGGATGATTACGATCAATACAAACCGAGGCTACTCAACCAGCTCAGTCCTTCCCGCTGCATGAAGAAGCTTTTCCGTGCTTTCCCGGTTCTGTACCGATGCTGGGGCTGCAGGGCGGCTTGATGGGAAGTTATAGTTTCCTATCGGAAGTTCCGGCGCTGCTCGGCGCATTATTGCCAAACGCTGCCAAACGGAACGGTGGAGGTAGCGCGACTGCGGCGGTCCGCTCTGTTGTGAGTAAACTTTACGATAAATTAAGAAATAATAGCTACAGGATAATTGATTCGGTCCAAAGTTGTGCCGTGCTGCACGTTCGATGGTGCGTAGCTCGTTTGCGACGGAAGGGCGAATGATAGGGCGGGGAGATAGATAAATTGGTCAACGTTTTCATTATAGCCCCCGATCTCCCCTCGTTTTCCCTCGCTCTCCGACCGCTCCTGAACGCCTGGCCGGGGAGGACAGAAAACAAACGGCAGCAGCTTGATGGATGTAGTCAAATATTATGCTGCTGATGGAGAAACTTCCTCCTGTAAAAGGGGTTCATTTGAGCTCGCTCTCGTTTGAGTGGTTCGGAAACGCTCCCCCACCGAACACAGCGCAGAGCCCGTAAATTGGGAATCGATTTTTATTGCACAATGCACACTCACTACCGGGGGGGTGCAATGGGTTGGTGGCGAGAGAGTTGAAGGTTGGGAGAGTTGAGTTTAAATTTATTTAATGTGATTATGGTTGGTTGTATTTGAATGATTGGTGAGCGAAATTTGTGTCTTTTTCTCGTGTTACAATCAATTCGTGCTCACTATTTCGCTTGAATCACTAAACTGGTGATTAGGGTAACCTACTTATTTCAATGTATGGGGTAACCAGGTAGATAATTTTATAGCTCAACCCTTATTGATGTGTGTTTTACATATTTTCAACCATTGTTTCATGGCTATTCAGCTGCACAAAACCTTCCATGAAAAGCAAATTCTATGGAAGCTTATCAGGGCTGGCTGCGAAAATTAAGAAAATGACTGAACAAAAACCAGCTCACCAGATCAACTGCGCTTTTTTCAAACCTGAGGTGTGTTCATTGTTTGACTATTATTGTAAAATCATTTGTTTTTACAAAGTGGACAGTAGGGATTTCAATGATGAATAAACTTTTACTTAAATTAAGTTATAACGACCAAGTTTCACATTTTACTAACCCAACAAGCAATTTTGCGACTCAAAAATGACGTTACCAGGATATTTTGGGCCGGAAATGGCTTTTTATATTAATGGGCGTCACTGAAATGGGCGTTTTCTGTAGATTTCGTATAATTTTTGTTTCATTAATAAAATCATCGTAAATTTTTCCCGAATTTGCTACAAAGTATGCTCCCTTTGATAAATATAAATATATGTTGGGATCATAAGGATGTCGTACACTATGAACTGCTTTTAGGTGGTCAAATCAGTTGCTTCACTGTTGTCGTAGAAATCTCAAATTGGACCCATTAGTTCTTCGGTTTTACAAAGCATGATGAAACCACATTTTTTTTTGGGGAATACCACCGGAAACAATATTTGTGTTGTATAATCCGCTTGGGTTTAGAATCGTAAAATTGATCAAACTGTGTTTTAATAAAAGGATTTTTTCTGTGTGCGTTAGTCTTTAAATGGATCAAAAATTTGTTCAAAATATCAGTACAGTGTAGCATCGGTAGAAATGTTCGCACATAATTACTAAAATTTACTTCGAAAGCTTCATTCTGCTCTGCTCTTTTTGAACAAAAAATGCCCCTAACGAGAAAATATTCAACCCATTAAAGTGCGCTAAATCTGCTGTCAAACGATCAAACGAACGGAATGTGCGCGCGCTTCCAATGCGTGCCGGGTGCGGACGACAAACGCTGCACGAAAACGTTAAACGGCACCACCACGCTTCCACCGTAAGGGTGATTATCGTTCGGTGATGGACATTTTACTACACTTCCACCTTAAAACGCGCACAGACTGCCAGCGACGGTTGTCTGAAAACGTCATTAAAATGTTTATGTGCTGTAAATTTTCCTATTTTCACCCGCGCTGGCCCCGGGAGCCCGGGCGGGTCGCGGATGAAATTATCACCCCCCCCCCCCCACGGTCATAACTGGCAATTGTAAGAAGCTTTAATTAAAATTACTCGTCGCGCGACAGACGCCCGGGACCCGTGCGTCCGGGCAACAGGATAGTTTTAAAGCGGCAGCAATGAACAAGCGTGCGTGGTTCGTCGTGTGGGAAGTGTGTTTTGCCAGAAAGGAACCTCAACCGGTAGAGAGCGGCCGGAAATCGCAGGTCCTTGTGGGTCTAATTGTTTCGTCCTGGAGAGACACCGGTACTGTGTTACAAATTTGGTGTCTTCACGGTTCGGGAGACGGAGGACAGTTACGAATCGTGTCAACCGTTTCAAACACACACACACATACGAGCTCGTTAAATGCTGTTTGCCTTCCATTACCAAACGATTCTGGGTGGGCGGAAGGACGGACACGGTCGTAGGTGGGTTGGATAGCATCTTTCATGACGTGTTTGCTCCTCATTCCCGGAGGAAAGATAGCGTTCGTTAGTTTGATATCGAAGCCTGAAGGATGCTGACGTGTATATTTCTATATTCACACACACACAAACGCCATCCGTACCGACTTGGCGGTGGGCGACAAAGAGCGGCGATGGGATAATTCGCTTGAGCCCCGGATCGGTTCAGTGGAGTGTGTAGAGGTTCCTTCGTCACGCACTAAATAATGTATCCGAGCCGGGGGGTTCCGGTGTTTGTCGTTTTCTTTGTCTCGTCATATTGGCTGACCCACCTCCCAATGGCGAGGAAAATACAGAACATTCGGATCACACCACCTGTCCACACCATGGTCGCCTTTTTTTCGGCCCCTCGCATATGCACCATTATCACACCACTTGCGTGCGAGTCTCACGGGACCCGATGCATCTGCCGGCCCGGTACGGTAGGCTCATACTGGCGAGATGACGGTTAGCTTCGATCGAGCTGTGAACGGGCGTCAACAACCCACCCAACCCAACGTGGGAATATAATCGCTCCGTTCGCATGTCACCGGTTGATGAAGAAGTGGAATTAAGCATGCAACGTCGAGGACGACTTTTAGATTGCCTTTTTTCTGGAACACCAGCGCCAGAGAGAATAGACGAAAATAGCTCCGATGCTAGATAGTGGGGCGACCTTACTACGTCGTCGTCGTCGTAACCAAGGATCAACGAGTCGAGTGGTGTGCTTGCGCACTGATTATGAACTCAGTCGGAGTAAACAATGGCGCAGGTATGGGCACTGCTGCATCCTTTCTTCCGGGCTAAGCGTTCCAGGCGGTGCTGGGTTGTAGTGATGGGAGCGCACGGAAGCGAACCTACTTGGTGCGATTTGGTTCGATCCGGAATCGATTTGGAGCTGATTCCGATTCCGGAATCTATTCTGTTTGTGAATTCTGGACGGATTTCGATTTCGAACCTACGCTCCAGGAATCGACTCCGATTTCAAAACTACTCTCCAGCATTGATTACAGTTTTGGGATCGATTCCGATTCCGTTTCTGGAATCTATTCCGCTTCCGGAATCAAATCCAATAGCACTGATTCTGATTTCGAAACTGATTACTATTCCGGAACTGCTTCCGATTCCGGAGCCTATTTCGATTCCAGAACCGATTCTTGAAAACTCGTAGTTGCTCGGAATTCCGTACAAATTCCGTCATTTTGCCCATCACTACTGGCTTATTCTGAACCATTTGCCGGGGATAGATGATGTCCAAGCCGGACTCTGGTATCCGGCTTGATAGTTGGGCACAGAAAGAGAGAAGCCTGAGATCAATCGTCAGAACGGTGTTGTCGTACGCCCAGCAAAGTGGAAATTCTCGAGAATCGGGATTGCGAAACAAAATGTACACATGCACGCGGGTGTCGCTTATTTCCGTAGGCAAGAGGACACACACTACGGTATCCACGTCCAGTTCGTGCAGAATTTTTTGCCAACAAAACACACACAGAGGCACACCGGCACACGGTTATTATTCGGCCGCAAAAGGATCGGGTCATGAATTCCCAATGACCCGGTGACGTTCTACTGATTCCGATGGCCGAACGACCAGCGGCTTGACCTAGCCGTCGCTAGGCGGTGGCCTATTTCCAGTGTTCCGTACCTGGAAGGATCGTTTCATTCACACACATTCTTCGCTTCGCTCGCATGGTTTTCCGTACGGGCACTCTGAAACAAAACGGAGAAGATACAAACACAAAAAAAGAACCCGCCTATGCCCCGATCCAGCGCAGCACCGGGGGAGTGGAGAGTCTTAAAAAGGGTACCACAGAGCCAGAGCCGGCGTGTGTTTTTCAAGCGCGCGTTCTCGACGTCGGTGAGAGGTTTAGCTGGCAGCGAAAATTCTTAACCCGCTCGAAGCGAACAAATCCCTAAGCCGCGCCTGGGCCGCCTGGTCCATTGAGCCGACGACGAGGGCGAAAGCGGTTCAAGCGAACGTGTGTACGAGCGCACTTTGATGATGGTAATTTGCGGTTTCGGATGTAGGTTAGCCTCGCCAAAGATGGCAACTCGTGGCGGTGAGTGCTAGAGAGAAGATAGAGAGAGAGAGAGAGTCAGAGAGAGAGAGAGAGAGAGACAATCGCACACAGAATACTTCTTTCCGAAATCGTATCGATCTCACACTTTCGGGAAAAGGTGAAAGCCGACGGTAGACTGTCGAATCCGACAGATGACAGTTGGGGAAGAAGCACGGGCCCAACACGGCACCGAAACAGCTTATTGCAGAACGCTCAAACGGTTGTCGATGGGTAAGAGGGAGCAACAAAAAAAACGGTGAAACACTCCGGTGACACAGAACGGAACGGAGCCTAATGCCACGATAGCTGTCCGGAAGAAGACCCACATCGCAGACCCGGTGATTAAAAGGCGATTAACGACGTTCCCGTCAGCCTCGGCGTATTAGTCAACGAATCGTGACCCCTAAGGGGTGATTTAGTGCGCATTTCCCCCGTGTGTTGACGTGTGTGCTTGCGGATCTTTTTGGTGCAGAAAACACTAGTAATTTGGAACACGGAACACCCTTTAGTTTCAGCTGTGCTTTATGAGCACAACCCACATAGAGACGCTGTTAGTTTAGTACAATGAATTGTACATCAAAATCGAACTTTTATGAACTAAGAACTCCAAAAATATCCTAGTAAACTACGATAGCCTGACATATGAAAGTACTTGAGCTATTTTATAGACGATAAAACAACATGTAACGCATGTTTGGAATGTTTGGAAACCGATTATTACAAAACAGACTTCCTGATACTTGGCAATACCTTAGTATGTACCATAACAAACCAAACTAATTCAAATGGATATCAATCATGAGACTACTTTTAAATATAATATAATAAAGTATCTATCGTAATTGTTAATGTGCTTTCAAACAGCTAGTCCGTTGTGCTGTTTTACAGCAACTGCATCACCTTATGGGTCTGTTGAGTAAGATTTTGTTTTCTTACAAACATCTTCTTTTTTCCAAATGGCACATATTTAGATGTGCTAAAATTAAACGCGCACACAAACAGATGCTGCCAAGGGTGCGGGCCCGTTTTTCCGTGGTACTTGTTTAGGCTCGCGATTTCGGCGAATCACTAATGAGGGTATAATTGGAAAAGTAAGCGCCAATGCTTGATCGATACCGGTGGTAGATGTGTGAATTCGGTGCTACCGTGAGCATCACTTCGCTTACGTGCCGACGTGCGTGTATTCTTTGTGCGTATTTCAAGTTCATCGCGCCACCGAATGGCTGAATGTCAGCCACACCGAATTGGGTTCTCTCTCTCTCTCTCTTTCTACCACATCCCGTATCGTGCGCTGTCGTGTATGAGCTTTGCCTGAAGGCTGCTGTGTGCTGTGCGGAGTTGGATCTGACTGAACGCGGTTTAGCGGAGGTGTACAGTGAAAAGAAACACACCGGCAGAAACAAAACAATACAAATAGCACTAAACTGCGCCAGAAATCGGCAGCCAACAGCCATCACACCGCCAGCACCTATGGGCGGTAACTTTCCCGAAGGCATCCACCGATCGCTGGCAGCAACAACAACAGCCCTGGCGATAATCTGAAGATGATGACACATCCGGACAAATAAACTCCCTCCCACCCAGTCCACACTCTGCTGGCGTGCTGCTTCTCAGCGATCCCACCGATCCAACAATGGTGTTTTGGAGCTGTTGCTTACCCGGGTGCGTGTGTGTGTTAGTGTGCCGAAAAACGCGCGGGCGTACCACCATTGTGGCCGGAAAGTCGGTCGATAAGATGCGATACTTCTCTTCAAGGTTTACGTTTTGTTGTTGTTGAAGATGTGATGTGGCTGTTATTTGTTCGTTGTGCCGGTGGTTGTCGTGGTGTTTGTCGGCGCAGATGATAGAAGCTTTCGTTTAATTCGTACGAAATCGCCCGAAGAACCCGAAGAGGCGATCGCGTAGGTGTACAGTAAAAGTTGGCTTATGCTTTTTTCTCTTTTCGAGCAATAGAGAAAGATATTTAAAGGAAAGGAGTGTTGTTTGTGAATAAAGCGTAATATTACATATGTCAGTGAGGAATTTTTATAGATTTGTTGATAAGCATCACTGTCAGAGATTTAAAAAATGAATTAATTAGGTATAAAGTTTTGATGTGTAAATTGTATAACATATGTAATGAAAGTCGAGTAGTTTTTATTATTTTAAAAAATCCTTTTTAAGGCTGCAATATTGAACCTACAATAATAGGGTAATAAGAAGACGAGAAAAAAACAACCAACAAATTATGTTGGTTTGATATTTTTAAACTTTTTTATTGTATACTTGCACGTAGCTTCATTATATTTAGTAAATTCCTTCATTTCCATGCATCTTTGTCTTGCTACCTTGCAAAAACGAAGACAACTGCAACCGAAGCGACACATAATGCGCACGTTAAAACGCAAAACCCATCGAGTCGGGGTGTGCGATCAACAAAAGACTTCAACGCTGCGGATCATTCGATATTGACAAGCGACAAACCCGCTGTCTCGCGCGCCAGATTCGGCTGCACAAATGTTGTTCTCCTGTGGCCTAAATTTCTCCCGCAAATACAAAAAAAAACACCCTTTCACGGTTGCAACGGTTGCGGAATGGTTTATTAACGCGTTTGACCTATTTGCATTTGACTAACGCCTCCGGTGTGTGTTTGTATGCGTAGCGTGTTTGCATGCAGCACTTCCTTTTTGGTCAAAAGCCATCCAAATGTCATATTGCCCGGTTTGGATGCCCGGAATCGCCACTCTGCTGTTGCTGTTTGTTTGGCTGGCTGCTGTCCGGCTGGTTCTACCTCCTGCGCCGTACGGTGCCAACGGGGATTTTGGTACGAGAGCTACTCGTTACCCCACCTTGGCGTGGGGGGCCGCCTGTGTGGTTGGTTCGGTCCAAACAGATACTGCGTTCCCGGCAATGCCGGCAGGACAACAAAGGCAACCGCATGTGTGTCCTCATTTATTCCGCACCGCTGGAAGCTTCTTCCGGGCTGCTGGTAGAACATCACACATACACCAGAGTGTCGCGTTCTGTGCTTCTCCTCATTGCCTTCCGGCAATCGGCAAGAAAATTTTCTCGGAAACCAATTTGGTAGTAGTCGCTATGACATGCTGAAGAACCGAACAGAGGCAAGCGGCTCCGCGGGCGTCGGCGTCCTCCCTCAGTGGGCGCGCTCGTCCGGAAACTGGCACTCCATTATAAGGACGTTGGCCATCCGGCAGCACTTCCTTCCGATGAATGCGAGCGCTGTCGGAGATGTTGCAAAAACCTGTCCCGGCTTCCCTCCTTCTGCGCTGCCGCCTGCCGGATGTGTCCAAATGATGGGACATCGGCGACGAACACTCATGTCCTGTTGATGCTTTTCGCCGGTGCGCTGGAAGCAGCAGCGACAATGGATACGTTAGTAATGGGACGAGTTTATCGGAAATGTTAATAGCGTAAAATTTTGAGAAAATGGTTGTTGCCGCTGCTGTTAACAGCAAAGTCGATGTGGGGTGAGGTGTTTTTTGCGTCATGCTTCCATTACATAATAGAGTGGGACATGACGCTTCAGTGGATATCGATTTGGGAGCGATTTGCCGAATGATACGACGGTGTGAGGTGGTTTTTACGTATTTTTCAACATTGCAAGCGGCTCCTAAGCAGAGTAGCGACTATTTATTAAATTTTTCAACGAAAATGTGGTAGCTGAACATAGAATTGATGCATAGCATAGCACACATTCTATGTATGTTAGGGTTTGGGTTGTAATTTGTATGTTTATATAAACTATATTGGACTTTTAAAAAATATCTTAGTACTGCTTAGCTCTTTTTGCTAGAATTGATGACGCAATGTATGGGAAATTTAAGTGTTTTTCGGGTGTTCATACATCCAAAATCTTTTGGGATCGTCACGCCCTGTAATTATGCATCACTATGTGCAAATTATTTATCATATCCCAAGATGCATGATCATTTTTGCCATGAACATAAAAATAAAGTGTTCTTATGCTAATATCAATATCTTTCGTCTTTCTTAATGTTTTCAGGTAAGATCACTTCTTGCTGAAGAAACCTTCAATGGCAAAACCACAACAAAAAACTGGAAGCTTACGCTCGCCAGTTCGAAGGATGTTGCTCGCCGTCCAGTAAGTGGTACAGGTAATCGTAGAAGTTGCAACGCCCCGTACGCTCAGTTTGCCCACCGCCGCAAACGCTGGTCAGTGGCACGAGGGGAAAGGTCACTCTGTGCCGCGTTGTGACCAAACCCGACCGCACCGTCGCTTTCGAGCGCAACATGGCGTTTCGTTTCACTTCGCGTGGCTTCACGCAGCTACGAATCACCGCCCAAGACAACCATTCACGGCTACGGTGGTGGTAGTGGTGGCGGTTATTGCCCGCTGAACAATCACAGATAAATCTTACCCCGGGCGCACTGCTCGCGTTCTCGCGCAAGGCTTTGCCCCGTTCCGTTCCGTGTTCCGTGTTGTGCCCTTCCGAGGGTTCCGTGGCAAGGGCCGAGCCAAAGCCGATGCCCATAGCGTTCCGGGTGCGAGATTTATTATGCTCGTTAGTCGCTCGCGCCGTTTGCTTACGGCCCTCGGCCCCGTTTCCATTCCAGCCATTCCAGTTGGACTAGAGGCAGCGACAACAACGACAGCAAACAAACGAAAAAGGTGGGCACCGCAAAAACCCTTCAATTAGTCCCCCGACGGACCGTGAGCTTTAAAAGCCGAAATGAGCTTTTCGAAATCAGTCATACGGTCGACCCCGAACGGGAAGCAGTTTTCATGCCCGGGCGAGGAGGCTGCTCGGAACTTACCAGCGGCAGATCACAATGGCAACACGAAGAAACGAGCGTGCAGCACAAACACCGAGACAGCCGTGGGTTGTCGCCGTCGGTCGAAAGATTGACGACCGCAGAGGCACGGGTCCGATGATGAACGCTGTAATGATCGCTGACCAAAGCGGTCGAAAGGCTAAAAAAGAGCACACTCACAAAAAAAAACGAAAAGTTGTTTCTATTTTGTTTACAAGCTTTCAACGGGCCTTTCAACCTAGAAATGGGATCAACCCATCTCCTGGGGGCACCAGTTGAGCCGTGTAGAAGGGAAGAAAGAGAGAGAGAGAGGGAGAGCGAAAACCTTCTCAAGAACATCGATCGACATCAGCAATCTGCACACGTTTCGTGATGTTTGTAGTAGAGATGGGCAAATCCGGCTATTTTCCGGATCGGATCAATCCGGAGTGCTCCTTGGCCGGAGCGCGAT
>KB672868.1:14683180-14721139 GCA_000349145.1 Anopheles dirus | reverse complement strand
ACGGATCGGAGCGGAGTCACTCCAGCCCTGGATCGGAGCGGAGTCATGATTCCGGGTCGGAGCGCACATCACTAGTTTGTAGACGCGATCGTACGCCGCCTGCTGGTGGTTGTGTAACATAAAAGCGCGATGCTAGTTAGTAGCCGACGTGGTGTGGTGCCTGTGGTTGTAATGCCCACCCTGCCCAATGGCATACGCGCATGACCCCACAACCGTCGATGTCGATGTGTTGGTCACAATTGTCTCTGCGATTAAATAATGCGAACGCGAGGAGTGCGTTCGGCGCGGTTTGCCATGGGCCTTGCCATGGTGGCGCTAGACCAAGAAAACCGCTCTCGTGGGCGTCTGGCTGCAGGCTCGCCGTGCTTTCCTGTCTCTCTGCGTATGGGTGTGTGTGAGTGTGTGCGAGCACTTGTGAGATGCTGACGGAGAATGGGGCCTCGCGGGCGACGGGCATAAACTGGTTTCGCTCGTTGTAAGTTTCTTCTTCTGCTTGCCAACAGCGGTGGAAGGGTTGAATTTCGTGCAGACGTATTTGTAAGTGTTGATGCAGCTAGACAACGTAGCGCAGAAAAGCCTGTAGGTGGATGGAAGTATGCTTTCCGCTTGTGGATCGGTGAGTTTGGTTGGGGTTCTGTGTGGCTGTGGATTTTGTTTTGCCACACGAACCACAGCCATTAGTCATCTGTGTGGCGATGTATAGAGCCTCGTGATCGTAGCCAGAGCTGAAATCGTGTTGCTGTCCATCGAACGCCGTAATGCCACGTGTTTACTGGCTGATGGAATCTTTCTTATTCCACTGCATCGTGTGCGATTCTATTCATGCAGGAATACTAATGCAGCTTTGATCAGTTTTAATTATGAATATTTGATGAGAGTTTATCCTCGATGAATGCTTTCTTGAAATTTGCCTATGAGTAGTAGCTGCGGTATAAAATGCCTGGGGATTAAATTTCTATCGTCATTCAATATGGCGATACAAACTTTTTATAGACAAAATGGAAATTTCGAAAAATTGTTATGATATCACCGTTTAAATTGAATTGAATTTAGTTTGTACTTGATAAGTACAAGTCATGGAGTTATTGACTTCAGCTCTACACCGAAAGCATCGCAAATAACCTTCTCGCGCAAATCTATTGATTGATTCTAATTTTATCTCTCATTATCATTCCGCACGAATCGTGTCAATTGGAACTTTGTTTTTTCCCGTTGCTTCAGCCGCCTAATGTACCGTGGGAGTATTTAAATCGCGCTTCCTCGTTCCGACCTGCTTTATCGCGCGATCATAACAGTTCGCGATCTTTGTTTTTTTTTCTCTCACCGTTTCCACTTCCGAGTGACCTTCCCGCCGATTGTGCTGGTTCGTATTGCGTTTGTCTCCGTCCAAGCACGACGACGTGTCCCACAGATCGACAGACTGTCGGAGGGAAGTACCGCCGGAATGTTCCACCGCGAAACAACTGCAAAATGTGGCAAACTTTCCATGATTTATTCCGCATTTGTCACTCGATAAGCAACGGGTTCGCCGAGGGTCGCGGATGCCCGAGAAGGCGACAGTTGTTGCCGGCGCGGATTTGCTCTAGACGGCCGGCGACGTCTGCCGGGCAACTGGGACGAAATTGATGTGAAAAGTTTCGAGTTGTTAGTGCCGGCACGGGAGGACGATTCTTCACGGTCCGGCAACGGTCCGGCAATCGATCCCCGGTACGGTATATTGTGTAGTTAAAATTTTAATTTACGACAGCTGGTCAACTTTTGGGGCCGGTTCGTGTAAAGTTCGGAAGTAGTTTAGAGCAACGATCTGAGCCGTTTTGTTTGTGTGCTGTAAATCGGATGTCACGAAGTGCAGAACATTAGCTGAACGTACGGCAGACGACCCACAAACGGCGGTCTGAACTGAGAGTGAGTCTTTCGCATTTACTGGCGGCTGTGACAAGGCGTCACGTGTGAGGCCCATACCAATGTTAAAAGTTTGCGGCAAACGATCACACGAATCGTACGGGGAGAACAGACATTCGTCATGCGCGCGGGCGAGATAGTTTGAAGGATTGCATAGTCGCCGGACGCATTCCAACCTAATTTCCGACTATTTATTTAACCTCCTAATTACCGAGTATATATCTTCCCCCCTGGGCATCCCGTATTGGACTTTTACTCCCTGTCCCGTGCCAAAAGCGAAATGGGGCTTCGTAGCAAGTTTCACGAATGTTTTATCGTGCCGGCAAAACTTCATCCTCCAAGTTCTGGGTTGCAGTTTGAATTTCAATTATTTTTGATTGAATGTCCCCATCTAAAGTAATTTAATGCAAACTTGCTTTGGGGGACAAATTTCGAGTCTTGGTGCTGGCAAGCAATATTTGTCCACGGAGTGTGTACATCCCATTCTCGGAAGGACAACCGTGAATACTTTGTTGCTGGCCTGATCCCTGCAGACAGATTAGAATGTTCGCAAGTCAACATTCAGCAGGTGCGAGATTTATTGCAAAACCTGCTCCTATAAATCACAGAACGTCGATGCTTGTGGGCTAAGTAGGACAATCAATTCAAGTCGTATTTGCAGCAGCTTTTGCCACAAGCCAGATGGTTCGTGGAAGGTCCGCCGACGACGACGACGACGAACGCTCCGGTGCGTGTAAAGCGATACTTTTTTTTCTCGTTCCGCTTGTCACTGAGCGCACATGATCACGCGCCCGTCCGTGGGATGTTTGCATGATGTTTAGTCTAGGAATCAGTCATGCAAGCGTGTATCGGCGTACGGGATGCACATCGAATGTACTGTTACGGTCGATGAACCTGCCCCCGCACACACATACACACACGCCCCCGTCCATCCCTCTCGTTAGCACCGACCGCAAGCAAATCCAATGACCACAGGTATGACGCAGCAAGCGAGAACGATAACTCGTCCTCGGCGGCGATAGATCCCCATCGGTTCATCGGCTCTCCGGCCGCGGCGGACCGGTTCGTATGCGCGTGTTCTGAGCGTGTGCCGCGCGCAGCAAAAAGGAACACGCAACATACGGGTCGCGTTTGCAGACACACAAGCACACCGCCCGTTACAGCGTATCCAAGCCAGGAGGTGACAGTCATGCTGCTGCCACCAGCGTCGAAACCCTTCGCGGCGTCCGTTGGCTTTGGCGTTCGACCCGTTGCTCATCAGTCGCGGATGAGTCAGGCCTTTGGACGTTTCGGTTTTTTCCGCTCTCTCTCTCTCTCTCTCTCTCTCTCTCTCTTTCTCTCGCTTTCTTCCGCTCCCTTGCGCCGCCTAGAAAGTTTGTTTTGCTTTCGTTGCGAGCGGAAGCGTTCGATTTGGCGTTCGACGTCTCGTCGAGCAGCGGCAAACTCAGCGAAGGCGTAGTGAGCAAGCTAGAAACTCAATGGAAAACTCAATAGAACGCACATTCACACCGGGATTGGGGTAGCCGCTAGGATGAGTTTGCGCCCCGTTGGACGGGGGGGTGTTCACTCCGTTCGTCGATCCGACAGTCCGCTATCCACGCACCCGAATAATGTACGCGATTAGCCGTGGCTGGAACCCGGTTTGCTTACAGCGGATCTCGATTGTTTACCTCCGGAAGAAATCGTTCGATTAAAGCGGGGCGAACCAGCTGTGCCGGGAGTCAATAGCTATCAGAAGCTGATGTAGCCATTCAAAGACGGTTAAGCTCCATTGGAATGGGAGCATTCCGTGGCAACGTGTAGTTAATTAGATACGCAAATTTCCGATGAAACTATTGAAAATTCGACTATCATGTATGAGGTCAAGTGATATTATAGGTTTTAATAGTTCTAAATGGTGATTAAGTTTTGAATCAAGTATTTTCGAAACCAACATCGATTTTGCATAACATTATAAAAAAACCTTAATGAAGAAGCAAAAAAAGTAATTAAATAAGATATATAAGATACGAGTTATAATTAGTCATTTATTTTGAAACTCACTTCGTCAAGATTTCCAGTGGAAGTACGGAACTTCGATGATCTTATTAATTGAAGCGTTCGAAACCATCGCAACTGGCATTCAAAGAGCCTGTACTGGTGTTCGTGTGCCAGCAGTCTTTAAGTACACACCGCGGTTAACCCATCAATCATCGACCCTTACTAAGGGCTCATGTCAAAAAAAGGGTTTCCAACAGTACCACGTATCGCTTTAAACATCCCGATTTTTTTTGCGTAATGAAGGATAAATGCTGTGCGAACCGGCGAAAACCGATACTTCGATGAGCAAAGCAAATAAATCGCACTCTGCGTAATCATGATCGAGCGTTTCCCGACCGGGCGCGCACGCCCGCGAAATGCAAAAGTTTCACCCCTCGCGGACCAAAACAAAGCATAATGGTTAAAAAAAACCGGAGAAAAACAAACAGTAAAATCAAAACCCGTAAAACGGACTCACCCGCTGGGAGGAGAGACGGCGAGCAGCAAAAGATCGTTCGCCGGAAACGGAGGTGGGGTGGGATTGATTAAAACGTCAAGATAATTCTCGACCTTGTTTTCCCGGTGCCGCGCTCTTCCGGGAGTGTCGATGCTGCCGCTAATGAGTGAAGGAACCGGCAGAAAGGAAACGGCGAAAGAATCCTTCCCCTGAGACAGGGAACGACTCTACGGTCCGTCGGAAGGAACGGCGTCGAGAGGAGAAACAGACTAAACGAACAAAATTTTCCTTCGGAACTTGTCGGATTGTTTGAAACGAAAACTTTCTCACCCCGTGGCGGTGGCGGATAGGATGCGTTTCCGGTGGAAACCAAACAAATAGGAGGCGGCCATCTCGCTCCCGGGGCTACCTTCCCCCCACCAGGGCACGTCATTTCGATGGCGGCGTTGTCTTCATTTGCAAAGGTGTGTGTGTGTGTGTGCACGGAAAATGAAATATTTCTAATTGCTATCGATTCGCCCGAGCGGAAGTGATTACCGATTCGATTTTACGAGCCGCGATGCGAACGATTGGGAGGCGCACGGGCGAGGCAGGACAAAGTTGATAGCGTGATAGCTAAATTTATTGGGCCTTTAACTTAAAAATGCAATTGAAGTTGGGATGAGGCAAAAAGAAAAGGAGAGAGAGAGAGCGCGAAACGGTAGAGGAGGAGGACCGTTTTCTTACGCTTGATGAATGCCTCGCTTCTTCGAGGAGCGTCTTCGACAATAGCGCAACGAAGGCCGGGAAAACGGGGCCGGAAGAATGTGATAAAAATTGAAAATGGACGATGCTGGATCGGTGTGCGTTCGTCGTCCGTGGTGGCCCGTCCCCTGCGTGTGTCAAAAAATATTCCACGAGCCAGAATTGGAAAATGATTGAAATTTTTCCATTACAGGGAAGTTTAATGCGACTTTCGGAGTCCCTGGTAGGGGGGAGAATCGGGTCATGCACACGGTAGACAGCAGATAAGGGTTGACAGAAGGAGAAGGGAACCTTCACCCGGCATTTCGGTTATCATTCGGCGATGACATATTTTATGGTATACCCGGGGGTAGGCGCCGAGCGAGCAAAAGGGACATTGCGATGCGACCATTTTGTGATCTGCGTTCGGTCGGCATTGAACGCTGCGGAACCACCGGAGTACGTGTCGTTTCATCTGCATGGTGGCTTCGGCTCTGGTCTCGTACTTCACGTAACGCTCCTTCCTGTGCTACGGTTCTGCTAAGCGTTTCGGCAGTTTAGCTGCGGTGTGTTTTTTTCATTTTCAGTTTTTTTTGTCAAACATGTCGTAACTGATGCGGGTTCGCACGGGACGAGACATGGGTCTATAGACATTCGTCTTATCAATGTTTTTTCTTCGCTTTCGGAGGACGACCACGGGAAAAGCTTTTTCCGTGTCGCATTTTGTGTACTGTTTGACTTATCGGGGTGAGCTTCTGGCGGGATCCAGTTTCAATTGCACCTGACAGTCGGTGGTCTGTTCCGTGGAGCGTCTTTTGAAATGTTATAATATGCCCATCAACAAATAACAACATGAAATAGTGCAGAAAAATATGTTTCAATAACCAACGAGCACTCGAATGTTCGAATGATCCCGAACGATTTGGAGAGAGATTCTTTAAATAAGTGCACTCGGCTCTGGCTCCGTTTTGATTTTCCGACGCTTGTATTAGACTTCAAAATGACAAGCAGCTTTCGAGACCAGACGTTTTGATGATGTTCGAATTTCAAAACGCTTTGTTGCTTTTTTTAAAGTTGTATCTTTTTTTTAACTCTTGGCTCTTATGTGTTGCTTTTTTAAGAGGCGGATCTTTTTCGATTGCTCCTTAAAACGATTCTTTTTTATTTCTTTATGTGCTTAGCTTACCAGGGTGACGTTCCACAAACTTTTGCAGCTTATTTGTTGTTGCTAACTTAGATTTATTTTGATTCATTTCTTAGGGTTTTCATTAAGATCAATGGAATCTTTGAATGGAATTGAAAACTTCAATCCCAGTTCAAATGTATTATTGCGTGGATATGAGACGTAGGACATTTCTCTTAAACTTATTGGATCAATATTGTCAAGATAACATCAGAACTACAACCGACTTTTACAATGTTCTTTATAGACAGAATTGGTGTATTACAAAACATAAAAGCTGTTGATTAGCAACAAATTAACAATACATTTAGGGTTACATTTTGGCAATGCAGACTCACAGTGTTATGGTCCGTATGCTCGGATGCATGTGAAGATTACACAATTTGTTCCAACTGTGACAAACACGCCATTTTTGGGCGTAAACGTGGCGAAAGTTTGCCAAAATGCCACTACTTATTTCCACCCACCAAAAGCTGTTCAGGATGCTAAGTGTTCACATTCGGGCAACCACCAAAGCACATTAGAGGTCGCCTCTCTTCCAGAAACCCTCGAACCGGCTGCCTCAGCGATGTGTGTTCGATGGCAGGGCAACTAAATATTCTCGCTTTTGCATGCCGAAAGGAACGATCGTGCAGGAGGAGCAAGGAGAGAGAGAGAAAACGATTACTCTAAAACGTGTTCGAAGGGAGCCGCCTCCCCTAGACGCGGTGGTATGACCGGAAATATTTTTCATCAAAATTTCAAACTCAATTTGGATGCTTCAAACGCCGAGCAGAGGAGAACTGGAAGTAGCTCCGGTGTCTGTCGCACCAACTGCTCGTTGCGGAGTACCATCACCACTCCTATCGGGGCCGGCAATGTTTCGGTGGTGCTCATTCGGGTGGGTAGAACATCCGAAAAGCACTCCACCGAGAGACATTGTGTGTGTGTGTGGGGGTGCATCCTATCGTACGCGTCCGTGTCTGAGCAACCGCTGTACTAGGATAGTGAAGACATAAAAGAGGCGTCTTTTGCTTATATCCCGCCGGCAAAAAGCGACCACAGTGCCGCTGCCATGTGAAGCTGCCGAAGGATGCACGACAATGGTTGCCGCCGGTGGCAGTGTCGTCGTCTGTTCTCTTTTGTCATTCGCTACGTGCATACTAAGAAGCGATGAAGGCCCCGGAATGGCAGAGATGAAGCCAAAATCCCAGACTCATACTAGCGCCGCTCATAATCCGCTTGATGCAGAAATACGGGGTAGTGCTTTGCTGCCTCGAATGAAGCCATAATCGTCGGCGAACGGCTCACTACAGTGCTTTACGATAGTTCGATCACACCTGATGTTCTTGCAGGGGTTTAAAGAAGACGTACAATATTTTACATACAAGCATTTCCTGCTTAAACCGAAGTTAGTTTAAAAAGGGCTAGAGGCTTAATAAACTCAACGACTTGGTTACCTTTTATCCCAATTTTCTTGGCACAAAAACCTCAAATAGCTCGAAATCTGCCATTTATGGTTTGTTGTCATTCTTGATCATATGCGCACCGCAATATAAGATCTAAAGGAGTAAATCCTTATTGTGCTGTCATGTTCCAAAGGCATATTCCAAATATATCTGAGGAAGTTCGAGGGTATTACTAATTGGATGCGGTTTACCTTGACATTTTAAACTTCTAGAAGTACGTTGTTTAATACATTTTAAAAGAATTCTTCAAGTAATGCTCACAAGCTTGTAGCGTACTGTACCTCCAAAAGGCTCTTCCCGCATGGTGCTGCAAGCGCCGTCGTGTGTCTTGGCCAGCTAGTGTGTGTGTGTGGACCTGTTGGCTAACTTTTCGCTAAGTGCTTCGCTAATCATCTCGTACGAGCGTCGAATGCACGGTAATGAGATCAGCGAAAGTGAACTCAACTCCACTCTATTGATAAGGTCCAATTTGTGCCCGAACGATGATCGCCGTAGTCTCGATAGTAGACGACCGACCGGGGTGTATAAAAATAGCAGACAAACACCCGAAACGTTGCGCGGTGTGCGCGCGCTGTGTGTTGCGTTTTGCATAATTACCCCCGGCACGGTGTGGGCTGCTCGCAACGGACGGAGCACCCAGTTTACCTGGAACTCGTTAGTGTGGCAGTGCTGATGCGTAAGGCTAGCATTAACTTAGATCAGCGGCTCCCGTCGAACTGATACGAAAGATCGTCGTCGTGCCTCTGCTGCAACCAGATGCTTTCAACCCATTGGGCGCTGATTACGGGCGTGCGATGGTTCCGCCAGCGACGAAGACGGGCAGAGGGGACGAGCCTTAACCTCTTTCGATGCAACGAGGTCGGAAACTTTTCCAATCTGGCCGTGTTGTGGATCGTGTGTGTGTGTCTGTGTGGTGGTTCCTGCAGAGGGACAGCCCTAGCGACGTTCGTACGTAATTTGTGCGATGAGGAAGAGAAACTAAGTTAATTACACGGTGCTTTCGGTGTGCCCGTGTGCCACACGAACGTACGCGCCATCGTTCTGGGCTGGGCGTTCGTCATCTTCATCGAGTCGGAGGGACAGGGACTCTCAGCTCAGGGGCGTACATTCGCGACACAGCCCCGGTGTAATCTTGGGAAGCGGCCGGAGTGAAGCGGTTATGGCTTTACCGACCCGGCCCTCTAATATCGCCACTAACGTACTTCATTTGCGTGAGAAGAGTGGGGCCCGTTGGTGGGTGGGTGTAGGTCTCGCTCGGTGCGTCGTCAATTACCCCGTGACATTTCTGGCACCGAACATGTAGCGTCGTGTAGCAGTGAATGTGACATGGTTTTCACCATTTGTGAAATGGTCCGAACGTGTGGCTCACTTTCTTTGACGCTCGCTTAATCTCCGAGCCGCTTCTAAACGCGCTTCAATCGAAGCAAAACTCCTCCCCAGGTGCGCCCGTAATCGACAAATTTTAATAATGCTCTGTCAACTTTATCGATCTCATCGCGGCCCCGAGCGTTCGCGGCGGCAACGAACGGGTGGCTGCACACAAAACCGAAGGAGTATGTTTTCCCGATGTTCTGTGAGTAAAAAATCTGTGTAAACGATATAATATATTGGAATTCCTCGCTCCGCAACCTGCGTCGGAGCGTGACGCCCTGAGGGGCTGGGGAGCCGATGTTATTAGAAAAAAAGGACAATGTGGTCGGTGTCTCTCGGTTGGGTTTGCCTGCGTAAACACATGTTTGGAGTCGTACTACATGCCCGATATTAGAGCGGGATTAGCAGGGCGAAGATGCGGATGATGAGGACGATAATATTTACGCTCATGTTTCGCTATGTCTTGTCGATATTGGAATTTTTATTGATTTTTACATGATGGCGGTAACATTTGACTTATGTTGAAGAGCTCAACCGTCAACCTAGACATACTTGTAGAGTGTAATTCTAATGTTATCTTATTTTTTGTATAGCTGGTGGAAGCTTACATCATATAATAAAAACAGTAACTCATGAAACAAAGTAAGATCCAAGATCCATTATATAAAGTAATTTATATGTATTCCAAAATACCAGCATTTCTACTGAGGCTCTTGTATTGAAAGTTAGATTCTTATCGGCTGATCAACACGGTCTACAGTGTCTTCATGTTGAAGACATCATCTGGGGATAATACAGCGACACGTTAGAATAGCGTAATGCGTTTGAATGCTTGTCTCGATTGCACTGGTTTAAGCATATCTGCATTATTGATGTATCCACGCAGATTGTTAATTCCCCAGCGGGCACACTTCTGCTAACCACCTCTGCAGGAACCTTGCCGATAAACGGATGAAACGAGATTATCTTCCGAAAGCGAAATCACTCTTCCATCTCTCCATCCACAAACGCACAAACTGCTGTAGCTGCAAAACCACCACTTCCGGCAGGCCCGGAGTGATGAGTAGTAACGTTTTACACTTCAATTTGCTGCTCATAAATAATCAATAGCGCTTTTGCGGGGGTAAGGGATCCGACTTAATTTCAGGATTACCGGTGCTTCACGCCAATCGCTGTGCTTCTGTGCCGTCGTCGTCGTCGTCGTAACGGTGGCACAATTGGAGCAGTGCAATTTCAGTGCCGGGGGGGGGCCTTCTTATCGGTTTCACCACATCCCCAGCCAGAGGCAGACGTGTGCTACACGAGCGCTCGGTTGGTGGTTGGTGGTGGCGATTGTTATGTAGCTTCTTAGATCCATGTATTGACGGTTTGCACTTAACACACGCACTCAATCGCCACCCTGAATGGTGCTCCGATCGTAACACGCACAAGACCGTCCGCTTCATAGCGACCGAAAGGCGCAGGTAGTGTAGTACGCATTGGCTACTGCAGCTCAACCGAAGGGAGAAGAAAGCAGTACGGTGTGGCCTGCTGCTGCCGTCTTCCATCAAACCAATACTATACGAGCCACGAACCACAACCGTTCTGCCGTGGCAAACCACACACCAGCTGGAGACGTGGAGACGTTGCCAGCAGATAAGTCAGAACAATTAACATAAATATTTATAATCCTGCGGAATGTTCCCGCTTGTTCTTGGGCACTCTCAGAATTTCTCAGCCACTTTCCCACCGGCCGGAGGTCAATTTATCCAGGCTGCAGGGTGTTGGAGTGTTGGGGTCCTGGTGTGATTTCAAACCGACTGACTTGGATGACGAGCGCGTAATTGATTAACTCTCTCCCTCTCTGTCCCTCCGTCTCTCTGTCTCAAGTGCAGCAAATTGCAGTTTGCTTCCCGGGCGTTCGTTTGTGCGTGCAATTATGACGTCTTTGGCACGCCACACCCCAGAGGGTCGCGTGACTTGCAGCCAACGCGCGCTGAACGTTGGAAAACCGGGGCTGCCGAAGCGTGACGGGGGGCGCGAGGGAGAACCCTGAGAACCTTTTTCCCGGGCTGTCACACGAACAAAAACACGTACGTTTGGTGAGCTGCCAGCAGCCACATTCAAGGGCGGGCAGGCAAGCAGGCGTGCATGCGCAACCCAGGACTCTTTCTTCACACGCGCTAGATAAATTGCGCCGTTTAATCAAAAACTGCCGGCTAATGTACCTACCCAGCCCCACCGCGCGGGAAGGACGTGCGTGGAGCGTGCGAACAGATTGTTCGGGAAGGATTTCGCTGGCAAACAGCGACGATTTTCCTTTCGGACAAATGGCCGGATGGAGGTGTTTGGAGAGGAACGGCACCAAAAGATAGACAGAGGCTGTCAGTGATGGAGTAGGTTCCCTTTTCCGGTTCGTGCGACACAAGTGTGTCTTTCTATATGTCACCGTCGGGCTGTGATGTTGTTCTTCGTTTATATAATGATCACAGTTTAATTTCACGGGAGTTGCATTATTTCGACTGTAATGGTGCTTTAATAGTGATTGTTTAACTGATCGGGAACACTGGAACATTGTGACACAATCGTGTTCTCTTCAGAGTCTTTACTAACTGATGTTTGGAGGTGTAGCACAAGATACTGTGGAAGATACAGACAGTTGCATATGTTCGTTTGTAAATAGCTTTTGAAACCAGCCGCCCATGCTGTAGCACAAGAAGGTAGATAGCAATCTCAAGCAATCTATACATCTATACATATAGCAATCTATCTAGCGGTTCCTTCCTTCCCGAGTCGACGTTATCCGACTTCCCCGGAGTGTAGCTTGTTGGCATCACGAGAGTTGAAGCAGAAGAGAGAACAAATTTGAAAATTGCTCCTTACGTGAAAACCCCATCACTTTTTACAAAATCGATAATGCTGTGTTGATGTAAGATGGATTAAAGATTAAATTTAACATCATAACTGAATTTTCCGTAACCATATCGATACGGTGATTACCTTGAGCATGCATTACATGAGCATGCAGAATAAATAAGTCACTCATATTGACAAGATTGCATGCAATTTGGGAACAAAGTGAGATAAAGACGCCGGGATCAGCGCCGCGTTTGCTTGATATCGTTGTTTAAGGATATAAAATACCATACCGCAGTATTAACAACCAGGGTGAACGCATGACCCAGAACGTACTTGTTGGCCACCGTGTGCTTAGTTACCTTGACCGAGGGCATTGCTTCAGTACCACTATAACAAGAAATTGTTGGCGCTGGGTGTTGGAGAGATCGTCAGTTTTATTGCGATCGTATTTTCTTTTCTTTTTTTTCTTAGGAAGAACTACTCACAACGCCGGCATGGATAACACACTCTTTCTTTATGGGAGTGCCATTAACCCACTGCGCTGGAGCAGCAATAAGGGAACGGGGAACTATTTCACCTCTTATTAGTGTGCGGATGCGTGGAGCAGGGGCCACTCAGCATCTTCTGTCTCTGCTTCGTTTCTATACGCAGCGGCAGCTTTTACGGCGGGGTCGACTATATGGTTCCAAATGCGCTTTGCGTATAAAAAGATGACCTAGAAATCTGCTACAGCAATTACCCGGGCGAGAGAAGCGCCTGCTAGTAGACCTCACCGGAAGTGGAAGGATTAGCAGCTTGAAAATGATTCTTATCGTGTTCTCTTTTTTCGTGCTGGTCGCTCGCACCAGTGTGGCGGGAGCCCATATGTGCTCGCAGCCTGAACCTGTAGCGTCCGTCGTTTTGGTGTAGTTTCCGTCTCCGCATTCAAATTCCTCACCCACTTCCGGGGGTGCGCTGACGGTGCAGAAATCGTCCTTCCGCGCCGGCTGCTTTGGCTGGTGGACGCCGCCATGTGGGACCGAGGAATTTATGTGCTGAGTGTTATTTTTTTTTTGAGCCATACACTAATCCACGGCACGGCACCAACACACCACCACCAGCCGGCTGATGACACGAACGTGACGTTGGTATTTTTATGAAATTGTCTGTTTTTCTTTTCTTTCTCTGCTGCCGTTGTATCGCCGTGTGTCAGTGCGGTGTCCGTTTTTGGTACATGAGACACGGGCGCAGAGACATAAAGGAGAGGCCACACTGCTCTGCGATAACGCTTAGTGAAAGCGTAATTGCTTTTGTGGTGGGTGCATGAGTGCGATTATGTTTATGGACTTTTTGATGGACAGCCGGCCGGGGACGGGCCGGAAGCGATATATCTCGCTCGGGACTGTTTTCGAAGTCGATAAAACGACGCGGTTCTCCCGTGTCGAATGCTACGCAGCAGTGGAACATTAAAGGCGCAGCGTTTTCCTAGTGTTTTGAAATCGAAAAATGTAGCTCTCGCAAGGCCCAAACCTTTTGTTTTGGAAAGATTTTTCGATCAATTAGATGAACTTTGCACTTTTCACACGGACCTGTTTAGCGTTCCGGGCACGTTTTGCTGCTCGCACACCGCTCGTTTTCCTCAAGGATGTTTGGCACGAAAGAACAGCCAACAAAAACGCCGTTCTTCGACGTCCAATCCATTACCGTCCTCTTCTGCCGTGCGTCTTCGGGCCCTCCTCCGTGCGCTGATGTTATAATCATTGGTATTATTTTCGGTGGATTTTATGTAACCGACAAATGGGAGCAGAACTTCTCGTGTGCACACCAGAGCGCGAGCGAGCGAGCGAGCACTCGTGCCGAATGGCGAAAGTGCCGATTTGGGCGGATGTAAAATGTGCCACCGGAGCGAACGTTCTAATGCCCTCTTCGACCCTCCCGCTGCCGGAGTGCTTTCCAACATAGATGAAAATGCACCGCCCTGTCCCTGCATTCGCGGCACCAGCAGCAGCAGCGAGCACCCGGAGCTTTAATCGAGTAAGTGCACGGAACTAAGTTGAAATTATGAGTTTTTGTAGCATCAATAAGTGCCACTTCCGCCGGAGTGCACCGGAAATCGCTGGAGCAGAACTGAGCGAGCGAGCGCGCGAGTTTAAGACTCCGGCGCAGGAAGAGTTTTTCCCGTAGTTGATGCTTTTTTGTGAGCGCTGGCTTTTTTTTTTGCTGTTTGAGGTGTTAATGCTGCTCGTGCGCTAGCTTCCAGCGGGGCTGCCGGACTCGGGGTGGCGCGGATTCAGGATCACCGGGGGATGTTGTTATGAAGCACACGGGGGTACGGAAAAGTTCTCCTAATTGGCGAACAAGTTTGAACCGGATTGCATTTTAGGATGGATTGGCTCCGTTGGGTGGTGTGGTGGGTTGCTTTCGCTCATATTTTACCCGTTGGTTTCAGCTCCAAACCGTTTATAGTTATAGCAGACGGCTTCTGCTGGAGATAATTTAGTATCAAATCTGTTGGAGCATACGGATTAGGTGATTGTTTGATTAATGATTTAGTTTGAGTTCATTTACTTTTTGTGAGCTACATACAAGCAATACAAAAAAACTTTAACATATATAAATAAATAAATTATTTATTTAGTAAGATGAGTTATCTGTAAATTATTAGACAAATAAATGAAAACAAACATATAATATACAAAAGAGTATTGTAAAGTTAAAAAAATTTAGCTAATTTATTTATATTGTTATTTATGTTGTTATTGTCAATTAGAACAGGTGATTCCTGTATAAAAAAAACCATTTTGGTTTATTCATCTAATCTAATATTTCGTAAAGAATCGAGTGGATGTATGTATCGGTTTAACCAAATGTGTTGAAATCTGCTTCTATCTATCTAGTATTATCTTCTTGTACTTAGTACGAAATGTCCAATGTTTTCTCACGGATTTGAAAAGATAAACCCTACTTTTATCTTAATCCATACCGCAATTCAGGTTTGTAGGTAGTTTCAGAAAGGTGTAGGTTTCAGCAGTTTTTTTTCAGCAATAGATTATTTATGTAGCTAAAGTCTCCAGGATGTATCAGCAGCATGATGATACTGGTGATACAATTGTGATATGTCACATTGCAAAATTTAATAACTTGATGTCTGAAGTTTAGGGTACATGATTTTTAACAGATAAATATCTTGAAAAAACGGGAAATTATTATATGAATAGGTAGGAGGATACAATACGCTGCAGATTTCTGCAGATCTGAAAGTACTGCAGAAATACTCGGAAAAGTCAACTTAATAGCATAAATGTTAATAGCATAAAATCGCTTTGTTCAATTTAAGTGGCAACCTACCTCCCTGGGCTGCCACAGTCATTAGGTATTTATTGTACTTTTGTTTGCCTATTGCAGTGTTAAATCACGAGTACACATTATATAATGGTTCCAGCAGTCGTAATACTAATACGTAGTATTCGCATAACACACTTCCATTGCCATCATTATTAGAACGTAATGGTGCTTTTGCAACTGAACCACGCCACGCTCTTTGCGTTGTGTTTGAAATTTCGCAGAAAATGCAACACAAAATCAATACCACCCTAAGCAACGCAACCCCACACCGCGCACCGACCAGCAGGACGTGTGCTGCGCGTTCCTCGAAGGTTACGGTCACGGTTTCGCGTTTTCGCCGAACGCAGGTGTTGGCTGTGAGCGAAAGAAAAAAAAACCGAGAGAAGAAAACAAAAAGCTGCAGTGAAATTTTTAACGACCGATTTGAAGTTTCCCGAAGCCTGGCTTTCCCGCACCCGTCGGCGGAATCGATCGTGGGTCAGTGCAAATGAAGCCAACAAGGATAAAATCACGTGTTCCCGGATCGTGACGCGCACCCAATCCCTGAGGGGGGGATTCGAGCGAAACGTGAAACACGATGGAAGGAAAAATCGCAGATAATTTGTGCAAATACACACCGACACACGGCGGACGTTACGAGAAAAAAAAACAAAAACAAACTGTGCGGTGCAAATGGGGGTGAAAACGCAAAAGCAACAGAAAACAAAAAGCTTTCCGGCAGGCGGGAAAAAAAGTATATTTAAAACAACGCGACCACCGCCAGATCGTCAGAATAATACCGGCGGGTTGTTCGTCGTCGCCCCAGCATGTGGTTTGGGCGGGGAAGCCCCAGTCAGTGGTAGGGATTATAACGACACTATTAACTTTTATGTGAATCGTTACTTTCCCGAAGCCTCAGTGTGGGAAGGATACTTGCTTGGTCGGTTGTTTCCGTTTCACCGGTTTTCCCGCACCTTTCTCCACGTTCACCCGGGTTCACCTCGTTGCGGTTCGGCACAGAACGCTTCTGACGCGTGTGCGTGTATGTGTGTGACCTCCTCGGGTCCGATGCGATCAACCATGCCGGGCACGTTCCTGCCGGGAAGCTTGCAACGTGACAGGATCCGTGTACTGTCTGCGCCCTGTGGAACAAAGCGCTTCGGGGCGAGGAAGCTTTACTGCGTGACATATCCTGCCCACAGCACCACGACGTTCACGACGGCAGGCGGGATGCAAATGATTTTTCGTGCTTTTACGCTGTCTTCGCCGCCCGGAAGCCCCGATAAATCTGGCGGGCTTTCCGCGCACCGAGCAGCAGCAAAATCGACTTAATTTTTGATTTCGATCCGCTCTGCGCCACATTATCGCATGATTGACGCACGATTTTGGGCCGAATTGGGTTGTGATTGAGAGCTAAATGGTGCTTCGTATGGGTGTTTCGGTTGTGTTCGATGGGAAGCGATGTGTATGTGTGTGTGCGTTTGTGAATATACGATTCAATTACTCTAACCACATCACAGATGAATCGAGGTGTGAACTACTGACACATACAAAAGAGATTGTTATTACCATAATGAAACGCAATGCAATGTTTTTTTAAAGTAACGCGTGGTTATATCAGGACAGGGATGTATTTTTTCGAGCAATTTGATTTTTATTAAATTATTCTGCCATCCCCTTCTGCGGAACAGTCGGCAGTGTAATGTTTACCAGAATAATTAAATTACAGAGCTTTGATGAATGATACTGGTTCCAATTAATAACGATGGTCGTATCGAATTTCATGGGTGACGTGCGTACTGAATGAAGATGAGCATAATAACTCTTTTCAGAGAGTTAACTCGCTATTACCAGCTCTCCATTGGGATTCCAATAGTTTGGCAACCCTTTTCTAAGTCGTTATAATCCCACTCATTCAAGAGTGAGTTACTAGTCGCCGCAATGACTCCGACTTTCAAAGCAGTGAAAGAGAACGAGTAAATATTCGTTCGTTTATTCGTTTATTTCTTTTTTAATTAAACTCGGAATGAGTTGCTCGTAGCAGCGGAGTATTAAAGGTGAACGAAAGGAGCTAATAGTTAGAGGAATGTTAGTGAATCCAAGTTAGTGAATGTTAGTGAATAATAATAGTAATAGTTGGTGAATGAAAGTATTCCGTAATGAGTAAGTGAGTATTTCGACTCGTTTACTGATTCACTTGCGTTATGATTCATTGTGATTTGCGTCTCCATACCTACTTAAGAGTGAGTTGAATCAAAACTACTAAAACTAAAACTATCAAAAGAGTTGTCAAACGATTCAAAACTCAAAGATTAGTGAGTAAAAACGATTAGTGAGTTAACTCTTTCCAAAGAGTTGATTTTCTTATCTTTCACACTTGTAATCTTTATCGCTTTGCTGTTATAATCGAAACTAAAACATGGGATTTTGAAGAAATATGGTCGTCAAAACTATCTGCATTTTTATTACATCCGATTGGTAATTTGAAGCGAAATATTAGTTTTAAAAATATAATATTTCATTTTTTGTCTTATTTTTTTTGTGATGTATACCATTATCAAATTACTTGCTAAATTTTGCCATCATTCGATGCGTTCGTCTTTTTTTGTGTGTGCATCCGGAAGCTAGCTCGCATTTGAATAATTCATCCAGCGCGCTCAACAATACGAACCGGCTTGAAAGTGTGAAGCCGGTCGAGCGGATGCATGCTCCATCGCGCCCTGGAACAACATTTCATCGAAACGTCGCGTTGTGCAGAAGAGTAATGCCACCGCCGGGTCTGCCCGATTCGTCTCGTGCCTCGTGTCTCGTTGGTAAACATTATTTGCACGTGAATGTTTGATGCCGACGCGGCTCTACGCGGCGGCTTCCGGATGCCGGACTGCCGGGGAATCGGGTTAATTGATGATTTTAATTATTAACACTCATCAGCGCGCACGGCCAACCCTAATGTTTGCCCGGTGTTCGCTGCGGCTGGGTTTGCCGCGTGCGTGGGTGACATTCGACATTTGGTGGTGTAAAGCTCCACCCGAAACACACCCACTCGATGCGATGTGTGCGATGCGCTGGGGTAGGGGCTTTGTCGCTGAATTGTGTGTAATAAATTAAAAATCACACAAGTTGACGTTCATCCGCCGAAAAAGCCATCAGTTGGTGGGTTTTTTTGGGGGTTGGAAAGCGTTTGCCGTTACGGGTAGGGGATGAAACCGAAACACACGACAGGCAAATATTCTCTACGCAGGACTATATAGCTACGGGTATGATAAAGGGTAGGTAAGGCAGAAATACCACGCCCTGATCTACTAGAGATCGTTTCGAAGCTTCTATTTTTCATTAAAAAACACGTTGCAGACTTATTTCTAGAAGATAATTAAACCCTTTTTTAATTTATGCTACGAGAATCAAATTTTTCATAACTCAGACGCTGTCATTAAAACTCTAGACTTTTTTCGCAGAATTCCTAACGCACTCTCGTGGTTTGATGAAATCGAGCGTAAAAACTGTTCTGTTGGAATTCTTTTTTCATTACGCCTTCTGGGAAATATGCTTCACGTTTGGTTCATACAATAATTATCTGTTGCTCACCGTGCTCCGGACCGTTTTCTGCGTATTTAATTCTTCTTTTCAATACATTCAACATGTGCTTTCAGAATCGTGAACCAAGTATCATTCAATCGCTTTGGAACGTTCTCCATTAGTTATGATGGGTTTCTATCACGGTGTCCTTATAGGTTTTGTTCCGTGGCAGTGGCTCATTGAACAATTATTGTTTTTTTCCCCGCCGTGCTTTTCGTGCTATCATCGCCGCGTAAATAGAACGATTCATCGAGCGTGCGTTATTACACATCACCATTTGTCTTCACCATCACTACATACCGTCTCACCAACAGCGGTAATGAAGCGCAAGCGATTGCTATATTTTCGATCAACTGCATGGAAAACAATGCTACAGCAGCGTAAGGCAAGGAGGCGAAAGGACAAACGGGAGAGTGATGTAGAAGAAGAAGGAAATACAAAGAACAGACACACACGCACACTCCGGGAGCTGTGATTCACAGTCTCACAGGACGAAAGCATCCATTTTCTCTCCTGACATTGCCGGTATGGCGTGTGTTTGTGTGAACATCACGATCGTTGATTGCTTTTTTCGATTAACAACCGAAGAGTTCTTCACGCAACGATTTGCCGATTTGTATTCGGCTCATCTTCTTCTTGCACGGACGGACGGACGGGAGAAACCCTCTTCACCCCCCACCGAACGGGGAAACCGATTTCCCGATAAGAGCTTCTGCTCATTCCATTTGCTGTAACTAGAGGGTTCGAAGAATTAGAAGCCGAACGCAAAACTGCACCGCTGGCACACTCATCCTGCCCATCCCAACCCAAAGCAAGGTTCCCCCGCACGTCAACGGGCGTGAATAAAAGCTCCCGGACGCGGAGCTTTCCGTTCACCCCGTGATCGTGTCTTCTAATTATCGAGCAATTAATTTCTAAGCCCTCCTGCTCGTCCGGACCGGCAGGAACCGGAGTCAAGGGGGAAAACCGATAAGGGCACGATTTGAGTCGAGCCATCGGTATCCTCATCCCGGCCACCGAAAACAAAAGCCACCGCTTGACCGAGGGGTTCGATAAGGGGGCTGCCCGGAGAAAAACGAGCTTTCTCTGTGCGCCCGTAAGTCGACGGTAACGGTGTGTGCGGCCCATTATCTTGAGGACGCTCATTTCGTATCTTATCCGATGTGCGTTTTTATGTATTCCGGGGGGTTTCCGTCTGGTGTGCTCTTTGTGCGCGTTTGCCTTCGATGGATGCTGGGAGGGCGGGGGCACCTAAGCACCGTTTTCACCTCTTTTGTCAACGGCAACAATCGAATGTAACAGGACAGGGGAGACACGGGGACGATGAGGGGGGGGGGGGGACTCAGGAAAGAAAGTGAGTTTCATCGAAACAGCTCTGCGGAATCGCGGATTGGAACATCTCACCATCTTGTGCGTACCATAAGCGCGACGGCGACGCACCGCACAGTCGGTGTTGGGCTGGACAAAATTGTGCTTTTCAATACAATTTTTTCAATAAGTCTTTTTTTTCCAAGGGACTGAATCACTGAATCAAAAAATCAATGAATTTTCAAAGAAGTCTTTTTTTGTTCGGTTGAAATGAAAGCTGTGTTGAGAACCTATGTGTTGCATTCCAGAAAATGAGCAACAACTAGTTCTTCTAATGACCAAACGGAATTTGCTGCTTCCAGCTTAATAACATCAACAGAATGATAAAATCGTGCAAAATTTTTAAAATAACAAATGCATCTTGCTGCCTGCTTTCGATTCAACAAGTCTATGACAATGGATTGTGGATGAAGATCTTTCTGAAAAGAGATTCTCGACATTTTGAACTTTTAAGAATTTTGCAACACTTAAACTCTTGAAGGTCCTTTATAGTGAAATAAAACAATATCATTACGAATTAAAATCAGCTCTTCCAGCCATCATTACAGACAACCCCGCCGGCCAAAACAGTTACAACCAAGTTGCACCACAATTTATTTCCTCAACTAAAACTGATCGCAGCCATTAAAACATTTACTATACAAAATACCCATGGTTTAGTATAGAAACAATGAATTTAAAACACCCTTAACCTTTACTAAAACACTTTTGATTTGATTTATTTTTATTTCGCCCTTTCGACTGTCGAATTTGCCCACTGTGCACCACATGCAGCAGCCGTTTGGAGAAAGCGAAAGCTCATCTCCGCCCCATACAACACCAATCCCCCCCCCCCTCGGGCAGATAACGTGGACTCATTATCGGTTTAATTGAACGTGCCTCCTCCGTCTCTTTGTGTTCGCCGGAGCAACTCATTCTCGGCCCCGCGTGCGAAACACTTATCTTCTGTTATCTAGTAAGCTCCACTTTCCGCCGGTGCACCGCGCCATGTAATGTGCATCACTGTGCACACGAGTGTGTGTGTGTGTGTGTTTGTGTTTTTGATTCGGCACGCAATCGAACTGGGATTTGGTAACGCATTTGGAGTGAAGCGCCGCTGGAGATGCGCGTATCTAGAGCATGACCGGGCGGACGGGTTGATGAATGTTCAAAAGGCGGCTTTTGGGCCACCCGTCGCTTGACGAGGCAGTGAAATGTTTCATGCGATGCAGAAGCATGCACCGCGACCCGGTTTGCAAAACCGTCCCGTGCTGCTTCACCTTGTCCGAGTGACCTTGGCGCAACGTGCGTCTGCGAGTTGACATTTGCAGTCAATCTCGAGCGGTGGAGATGTTTCAGTTCGTCACTTTCGCTTTGTTTCAACGGCTTTGCTCTTAGTTCATTGGCACACAGGTACGGTGCTGATGGATGTGGCAACATCCGCACCCAGGGCCAGGGTTTTCGGTACTCTTTGGTTGAGCTCGTTGGTTGAGAAGCGGCCCCCTCGATAAGTGATACAAAGAGAAGTTCTTGAACTCCATTTTATGCGCATTACTCGTCCATTCATCTGTTAATGGCGAGTCCCGAGAAGGAAGTAAAAAATTAATGCGCATCAATTGTGCACTTCCGAAGCAACACCACGTATCGGTCGCTGTTACGCAGTGGCTTTGTGTTGTTCCTGCCGCTCGGGCTCGGCCAGACCACCTTGAACTTGCGTGACATTCGAAACCATTCGCAAGACGATCATCGCCCGGTCGGAGAGGTTTTTTTTTGTTATAGTGGCTGCTGTTCTATTTCCTCACCATCTTGTTGTTCATCACCACCGGCTGGAATGACATCATTTGTCGGATCTTGTGTTTCTCCTCATAAACACCGCGTCAGCATGTCCATCGTCATTCCTGTGTGCGACGAATCTAATGGGACGGGACTGGCGCAAGGACGGCAGATCAAGGTGAAGGTTGCAAACATCGATTAGATGAGGTGCGGTAATAATCTAATGACGACAAGCGTCGTCGCGGTGGATTGCCGTCAGCAGGAAGGACATTCTTCTCGTGCTTGTGAAGATTGAGTCTTCCTCATCTCAGTCGACAGCTATAGGTGAATGGAGTGAGCGACACGAAAACGTATCGTCTGAATAGCTGACGCAGTGTTTCCCACATTCTATTCCGGTATGGATGGCCATACGTTACGAGGTACTGCTGTCTGTGGGATGATAGCGCTATCTTTAACCCATGCTGGTAGCATCTTGTGGTTATTCCGTGCACCTGTCCTCAAGGAAGCGCATATTTTTTTTCAACAAACTTTTGTGTAGCTATCAACGTACGTCAGCAGGTGGACACAAACGTATCCGTGTTTGCAATTTCGCATTGACACGAACATCTGAATGCTTGGACATCACTATGAAGATGATACTTCCGCCTACAAATGACGCTTGAAAAATTTGTCAGTTTAGCTCCAATTTCTTGTCCAAAAGACCAAAAGTGTTTTATAGCTCTTCCAAACAGTGAAACCCTGCTCATTTAGAATCTTAATCTAGCGTATCCCACCATCTGAGTGCATGCACAACGCACGCAATTAGTTCACTTTCGCTCGGCTCACCGACTTTGCTTTACTAAGGGTTGCTCCAGTTAAAGCCGCTTCCACGGGGCCTGGATGGAGTGCTGCGCGTGAAAGTGGGCGTGATTAAAAGCTGTCCCCTGCCATACGCGGCTAGCTCTCGACTCCGCCGCACGCCCCATTCCAAAACGTACGCGCGGCGGACCGGTTCGGACACTGATTGAGTTGATCGACAGATGTCCTTCTTCGCTCCCCGATTCCCAGTGACACGGCACCGGCTTCGGTGCCCGCTGACGACCAATTGACGAGAATTTGTTACCGTGCATCAACGGTTTCGACGTATTGCGATGGACACAAATCTGGCTTCCAGTATTTCGTTCGCCCGCCTTTTCTGGCGCTCTGTTTGTGTGCTGCTCAGCGGAAGATTTGAAGTGCGTTTCGCTGAGCTTTGATTGAAAAGCTGTCAACTGTTGCCATGGGGAGGGCCGGGAACACGTTGCCGTGGCGCTGCTCTAAGGAAGTTGACATTATTTCGCCTCGACGTAGGTCGGATGTTCATTGAGAGCGAAAACCATCTGTCGGACTGTGGGGATGAGGGATCGTTTTTACTGATGCTTCAACTGAAATGTGTTGAATAATAATCGATACATTTTGTTATCAACTATGTTGTTTGTTTCGTCAAGTATGCTATAACTAAAGCTGTCTCGTGTTGGATCGGACCAAAAGTGGTTCGTATTGGGGTTTTGAATGTTTTTATTACATCCATCATGCAGGTCAGATACTGCATCAACTATTTTTCGTATGAAAAACACCTTGCACACCTTACCTTACCTTACCTAACACAATAATGAATACAATGCAAAACTAATAACTTTGCTCGTAAAAAAAATAATGAAACATCAGATTTATAGACGCTTTTTAAAATGACGTAGGATAAATCTACTATATTTATGTATTTGTAAAACTTTTATCACGAGAAATTATACACTACACATGGCGAACAACTTAACAAGACAATTCGATTGTTGGTTTCCACCTCAAGCTAATGAACAACTGATGAAATGTCAATAATTCCCTTTGGATTTTTTTTTGTTAAATTCAAACAATCTATCTCGTGATCCATAAAATCGACAAATCCGCTAATCAATTAGCTACTGCCGAACCGATCGAATCCTTCCCCTTTATCCCAGTCCGTACCAGAAAACCCCAAACGCCCGAACGGTGGTGGATCGCGCGTTGCCCGCAGTTTCAGAGACGGCGCTTGCGACGCGGATAATCATGTTACTTTCTTGACAATGCCTCCATCGCCTGTGCCCCAGTGCCGACAAGGCCACATTTGCCCCGTGCTCCGTGCACCGGGTGCGTAATGTGATTTCATTCACGGGCCGGATTTCATTTACACCGCCGTTCCACCCGCCGGGCCCGCACAGCGGCCTCCCCATTGGCGCGGAATTGGCAAGATGCCGATTTACCGGTGGTGCGTACTGAGCGCGGAAACGCGCGCGCTGATACGAAATTGAATTTAGATCGTGTGCGTTTGCGCTGGGTTGGGTGGGGCTGGCGCGCCCGCTGGCAACGCGCGCATAATGGGATGATGTATTCGGGCGAATTTGGGTGAGTCTTTAGAGTGTGGATGCATGCGTGGCTCTGTGTGTAAGCGTACGAAACCGAATATGGGAGGCATTTGCGAAAATAGACTCCTCAGCGCGTGCTGCTGGGCGTTCAGAGCCTTGATGGCAGCGAGCTACCACGACCAGCAGATGCTGCCCGGAAGATGTTAATTAACTTGATTACGTCCTGGAGGAGCTCTCGAGTCAATGATAGCCGATGCATCGGGGCGGTGTGAAACACAAACAACGCTGATTGTGCAAACCGGAACCCAATCTGGATCAATGTTGACCTTTTCTGGTGCGATCCCCTCTACATGTGCCGGGTACTTTATTGAGTGCATCTTCACGTTTCAGTGTTTCACAAATAACATTTTCATTTTAAACTCACACCGTAGCCTCTGTCCAATGAGTTTCACACCCGCACGATAGAATTAAACCTGATTTAAATCGAATCCACGGCTCTAGCAGCGAATGTGCGGAGATTTCGGGCCGAGAGTTAATTGTGTTTTCGCGGAACGGAACGGAAAAAAAGTACGTACGTGTACCGTTCGGTGCATGCACGGTTAAATTATTGAACGCGACACCAACGCACCGTTCTCGCCGCGCATGAATTATGCTGCTTATCGTATTTTCATCTACAACCTTCGCTTGGTTGGTGGGGCCAGGCGGATGTAACGTTTGTCTGCGACTGCGTGCGGCTTATCGCGACGCATCCTGTAATTGTGTCTGGTGGATTAAAATTTATGCTTGTCTTGCTCCGGGGGCCGTAATATGAACCCCGTTCGCTCCCTTCGGGCCCGGGCACCGATTTTGTTGCACTCGGGACCGGGAGAACACCGAGAGTTGAGAGGAGGTGGTTAATTATAATGCATGCGTGGGACTGGATCGGGGACGGAACCGGACCCCAGCGCGGAGGGGAGTAATGCCAGGGGCATTGCCACCGGGAGTCGTGTTCGATTTTGGAGTTCGATCGTGTCGGCCTGCTCGCTTCACCCGTCCCTCCGAATGGCTCCGAAATTTACCTTCCGGCTGTACCGGTGGCGGCGCCACCGGAACTATGCTGCCCGCCCGCATCAACATTAACGTGCCGAACGGATCGCTTCAGGCGGTTGCCGCACCACTGTTCGGTTGTTTGACGCGATTGCATTACATTGTTTTCTCGTTTGTGTTTCTTCTCTTCCACCGACAGGTCCATCCCTAGCGTCCGGGGGAGCCGATTCGACGATCAACCCGTTCATCCGGTACTGGGAGCCGGCCCGGTTCGATCGCGGCCAGCTGGAACGCGCCAATCAGCACCACGAGCAGCACCGGCGGCGCCGTCGCAGCATCAACTACGAGCACGGTTCGGCCGCGTACGGTCCCGCCAACGTGGTGCGGTTGAACTTTCGCGCTCATGATCGGTAAGTGTGCGTGTGACGCGTTGTGACAGGGTGTGAGGGACGTATTTGCAGTAAATGCGGAACGCTGCCCAATTTCTCAACCCCCGAAGCCATACTTCGCTGCAGGAAATTGTTCTGCTTATGATTGGTTTATACACATTTTGCATTTGTATTATTCTATAGGTCAGTTCTATAGGGTTCGATAAAAAAATAAATCTGAATAATAATTATTCTCAGGGTTTTTATTAATACCTGCAAATGAGAACCACATTTTCTAGGGTTCCGTTACTTTTGTTTTACTGCAAAAATTGATTTTATTCACAAAAAAATGTTCACTGATCTGATGAGAGGATTTAACACACACGGCTTTGAACTGAACATTGACATAGAGCATGCTTAGCGCGAGAAGCAACAGGCACTCGCGTGAGTACCGAAAAAATAGAGCGAATCACGACTCGATGCTCGTTCTATCCTCGTACTTAGAGAAACTCAATAAGCCAGAGCCAGACTTATCAGAGCAGTTCTAGGGATACGCTTGGGATACGGTTTTAGGGATACGGTTAATAAACCATCAGATGCATATTGTTAGGAAGACGAGTGGAAAGGAAATTCCAACTAGAGATTTTTTTTTTGATATACAAGAGTCCACCTTGTTTTTCGCTGTTGTCGTAGCGTATTGAAAATATTACTATTGAAAATGCGTTTTCAAGGTTAATTAAATACGTTAATTAATAACGTTAATGCGACATTCCTGAATAGCTATCTCTTGAACTTATATCAGTTTAAAATTAACATAACACATGTTTTCCATATGCATTATCCTGTGATCATCAATAACGAATGTAATATAAATGTACATTTTATTGAGATTTTGCCATGGGAAAAAACGGAAAATACTCTCTTTGCAATGGTCATTCTGTGAAAGAGCTTTGCTTCTACGCGCGCCATGCGAATTGCATACATTTCGGCGCTTTAATTGATATTAAAGCTCATAGTATCGCAGTTGGAATTGCTAGTTAAAATGACGATAGAAGCATTCTACGAGCTAATTGTGGAGCGTATTTCATCCGTAAAATGAATAGAAATAATTAGGAACGACCATTAGGAAACTGTTGCTAAATCAATTACTAAAAACAGTCGTATATGCCAGTTTTTCGTTTCAAAATTAAAAATTCCCCTTTCGTACCAGTTGCGACGATGCCAATCGGTTAATTGATAGCGAGAGCAATTGTACGCAATGTTTCACTGCTAACCACAAACAGTCTCGCCCACAGCTTCTCAGACCCCGATGCCGAACGTACATACGGCACTGGCAACACCGCACCTGCTGGCGAGTACGGGCATCGATTGTGAATGTGTTCCTGATTGGCCGGAGGTCTCTCCGGCGATTGGGAACACAGGGCAACAGTATCCCAAAACAAATTGTGTCATTAGTTTCTTTCATTTGTATTAAAACAATTTCACCGTGTTCCGCTCACGGCGGGCACGGGAACGCCGGCAGCGTCGTCCAATCAGTTGCAACATTACTCACGCAAGGACCCCCCGGCCGCCCGGTGCCTTGCCGATGCCACTGAAAAACACTCCCCAAACCACGGCCAAAGCCGGGTGGCGGCATGACCATGACGAAAAGTTTCCGGTCGTCGTCGTCGTCGTTGTGCCGTTGGCCGAAATGCGAACCCAAAAACACGGTCGCATCGGGAACATCGGACGAGCCGTGTGGGCTCATACTTTGTCGGTGGTGTGATGGAGAACTGGGCGGTCTCGGCACTCGGTGCACAGTGCTGACCAATGTGTGCACTTGTCTTCAGTCTAGTACGAGCGTGTATGTGTGTGGCTGTGTTTGGCAGATGTTGCACTCGATGTTGTTTACTAACCAGCCTTTTCGCCGACTCGTCGTTCGGGTGTGTCGTTCTCTCTCTCTCCCTAACGGCGGTCGAACGATCGTTAGTTAGCGTTTGGGAGATGGCAGCTCATTTTCATTAAAGCCCTGCAGGCGCTACTGCAGCGAGCCACCCAAAGCGGCAATGAATCGGCAGCAAGGATTTGTGTACATGTGTTTCATGTCACACAAAGTTCTGGCCGAAACATTGTTTTGTCGTTCTGATTAGCTTCGGCGAAACGATTGGGTGGAGCGTGTGTTTCCCCGGCCCTGAGACGGTTGCTCTGGTGCGCCTTGCATGCTCAGTGACCGCTCACTGTGCGGTCAAAAGTGTGTTCGGAAACGATGGACAGTGAGCTAGCGATGGCCTCGTTCGGGGTTTGTGGAGGGGCTAAAGTCCGAACTGAACAAGCAACTCAACTCAAGAGTTTGTGGTCCCGGTGTCCGGTTCATTCAATATGTTATGTTATCTTTTTTCCCCCAATTTTATTGTCGCCATGCTATCTTCATCCCGTCGTTGATAAATATCGTCTCCCTTCTTGGAATGAGTTGGGTGGCAAGCCTTCAATGCCCCACCCAGGTTTCTTTTCAATTCGTACCTAAAAAAACACCCCAAAACCCAACCACTCGGTGATCGTATTTCGTGTGATTAATTTTGCACGACACCAATAATGTCTTCGTTTGGAGTACTCCCCCTACCCGATAAATCGAGCTGGGCGATGGCGTTGTGGGATGCTGCGGGGAACCTTCCACGGCGCAAGGTGAGAGGAAAAGTTTTCACATTCTTTTAGCGCTGCGTTGCGGCAAATGTGGCCCACTACAAACCGCGCCACGTGGCAGCAGCTGGTCACCGATAAGCCCACCGGCCGGGTGTCCGTATTACATTTTACAGGCGGTTGCCAGGAAAGTTTGGGCCCGGTCCCGGTTCGGACTTCGGGCTGCCTGATGCGGAAACTTTTCCCGGCGACATAAGTTTGGCCCTGATAGGCATGGTGCCTACTTGGGGCTGAGTTAGGAAGCTGATGGCACTTCCCGAAAATTGCCGTGAAAAGGCGTGCTTGTTTCGAGGCTGCTACCATCGGGGACGGGGAGGTTGGTTTACCGCTGCTGCTGGTTGATACATGTACGTGGCAATGCAGGACAAGTTATGGTTTGAGATGGCCAGCGCGGTGGATAGTGGAGAAGTTTGGGAAATAAAAGGGTATTTTTTCGTAGAGGTTATGGACAATATTATAAGCAAGTATCTACGACAAGTATGCTGAGGTTGAAGAGTTGTACAACATATCTTAGGCTGGAAAACGTTTTTAGAATTTTCGGAATTCGTTAGTAAACTAATATTTCTTGTGTAAATACGGTCAAAACTGGAAAGTATGATGTAAGTGAACATAAGTAAGCATGAAACAAACAAACAAATGGTTAATTAAACATCAATAAAGCGTTGTTGTAATGCAAATTGCATACCGTGAACGTTCGGGAACAATTTGATGTATCAGCCTAATAGTATGCAATATATTGCAATAGATGCAGAATCCGTGGTAATATGTAACTGAATTCATCCTATTTCACTGTCGTTTCTAACATCGCTTCTAATATCGCTCCATTTCACTGTAAAGTTTTCATGATGTTTTGTGAAATATAATCGAAATCACAATTTTTTCATTTAGTTTTGCACGCTCATTAAAACTTGCAACGCCCAACACATCCTCGACCGAAGCATGAGAGATTACTGCATTCCACGACCGTAAACTTTTGTCCATCCCTTTCCCCCGCGTGCGTTGATCCAAGCGTGTAGTGAGTTACTTATCAGGAAAACGGAATGGGGTTGGTTGGTGGGTGCAAAAAACAACCTCTTTCCACGTAACGATCCTCCGTGTGCCGGCTTGCTCCGTTCGCGGCACCGCGTTGCGGGAAACTTTAGTGTTTATTTTATATTTTTCGCCTAGATTTCCGGACGCTCCGTTCGCTCATTCTGCCAAACTTGGCACGGGGTTAGCTGGGGTTATGGGAGCATATTTTTCCGCCATAAACCGGAGCAGGAAAACCATTTCCACGAGGGGTAGAAGCCTGCCATCGTAAGGATAAGGAACGCGAAGACCAGTGCGCGGGACCCAGCGCTATTGTTGCGCCGTTGGTGTTGAGTTTAGATGTGAAAAGTTTCCAACGTCACCGGCAGTCGCGGGCGCTCTGGCTGCCTGTGTCGGATATTCGAAGCGTGTAGATTAGTGTCACGCCCAGTTTTTTTTCGAGTCGCGGAACTAAATGAATGTTTCTTCTTCCTCTTCTTGCAGCGAGTTCCGGCTGGTGTTGCGGGAGGACCCACGGTCGGTGTTCTCGCGGGACGTGCAGATCGAGAACACCGAGGGCCCGATGGACTACGATCTGTCGCGGATCTACACCGGCACGGTGGAAGGTAAGGCTCTCGAAATTACGCTGGTTTCTTTTTTTTTGCCGTAGCAAACATAAGGTACATGCAACGCAACCGTGCATCTGTGCTTGAAAAGTAATTCAAGAGGATGCCTGCTGCATATCAGCGCTTTCCGGAAATAGTAATAAGATCTGCTTGCCGTGGATACGCTAGGAGCAGGATTGCCGCAAACATGAAGTCGCTTCCGAAACGCGCTGTTCCTACAGCGATTCTCTTTCACCACCGCCACCAGCAAGATGGATGCGGAAGAACCGTCTGTGTGGTGCTCTTTGCAATTCCTCTTCCCGCATGATGAGTTCCATTTCACATGCACTTGCACTCGGCTCCACCGTCGAGTGGATGTGCACGCCAGTAGTACTACATCGTTTGTAGTGTTTTACGGATGCGAGTTTCTTCGTAATTGGCATGCGATGGGGGATGCATTATCTGTCTGGTAACGCCCATGCTTGCACGGAGAGATGTGTACCCAAGTCGGGCACATGTACATGTACGAAGTCCCGCGAACCTGGCATACGGCTATTTTCGGACCCGTACACTAGCAGCTTCCGGGTCAAAAGCAAACCATTAATGCACAATCCACAATTCGACAACGGGCGTAAAGCAGCTTCAGCGAAAAGCACTAGCGCACTCGTTTCATTTGCGTGCACTGGCTCACTGGTGGGCGCCCATCCTCCCACCGGGAACCGTCCACTAGAGCCAGCAGCAGCAGCAGCAGGAACAGGAGCGTAACAAAATATCGCTGTTACACGGTTTTCCGCACCGTGTGAGGCAGGCAAAATTTGGCGAAGAAAAACACCGGCGCAAACAGTTCTCCTGTGACGCCGCCGTCGGTTTCTCCCCCCTCTCCCCCCTTCCCCTTTCCCTCAGTCGGAGTCGAATCGACGGAAGGCAGGCCAAACAAACCCGGTGCGGAAAATTCAGTAATTTTATTCATAATGAAAAATAAATGGCTTTTCAACAAGTTTAATTCCCACACCGCCGGCGGAAGGCTTTCGTGGTGATTGTGTGCCGTCTGTGTGTGTGCTTTTTTGTCTTCTTGTTCTTTTTTCTGCATGTATTACCTCGGTTCAAGTGCCACTAATAGAGTCGGTGGCGTGTGTTTGTGTGAGTCGACGGCCAAATCGTGTAAAAAACACACGCTGTTCCTTTTTTCACCGTTTCGTTCCGATGGTTCCGAATCCTTGTGAGGGAGACTTTTTTCGAACTTTTTTTTTTTTGCTCACCGAACCATCACGTTCCCGAGCACGTTGGTTTGTGTCTGCGAGAATGGTGCTTTGTGTGCATTTTAAAGCTCTGCCTCGGCATGCAGCGAGGAGAAAGTTGAGCAGTTCTTTTTTTGTTGTTGCTCCATGCCTGAGGGTTCTCTGTTTCCCACATAACATGAAGTGTCCCTGCTGGTTAAATGCATCGCTTCTTGTCGCTCTCGGTTGCTTGCGTCTGTGTGCCGCTTGTTCAATGCAAATGCATAATAATTTTTGGCTCGTTTTTCGACCCGCTAAGTGAGTGGTACTCTTTTTCAACTCCCATTTTTTTCTTGTTGTTGTTCGTTGCCGGTGCAAAAAGTCGCCGCCACGTCGGCACGAACATTCGCATTCGGTTGCGGATGCGACAAGAAATTCTTCCGGCGGTTCCTGCACCCTTCCCCGGGACCGGGCCCTTGGTGTCGTGATAACTAATTTTATTCTTCAGTTTGAAAGTAATTTGTCCGGTTGTCGCTTCATGTGGCTGTCGCCGCCACGGGCTTGATCGCAGCGGGGATTTGTGGCTGACTCGACCGTCGACGACGACGACGACAGCGACGATGATGATGATGATGATCCGGCTTGGCAGGCGGTCGGTAGTGCATTATTAGTGCAATTGTTCCCCTATTGCAGCAGCCGGCTGGAACGGCTGCAAACGATGCACTTGCACCCGTCAGCAGCACCCTGACAGACACACTGTTGCTCGCAGTGCTTCAGCGGCACACTATTGTTTTCGGGCTCGTCTCGGACGCAGGCGACGAGAGACCGCTCGGGAGGAGGCTTCGCCCGTTTTCGAATGTGCAATGATGAACGGGCATTGTTTGCGGGTGTGTGTGTGTGTCTGCCTTTCCTCATCGTGTTATACTCATCCACGGCATAATAATGCATTTTGGCGAGGACGACTCGAGAGACGGGCGCGAGTGGGCAATATGAGCTGGGCTGGAAAGAAATTTAACACTTTTCCTGTCGTTTTTCTTGGTGCGGTTCGTGCATTTGGGAGGGGTTCCTGTGCTGTGCTTGCTAAGTTTTCGCCGTGACAGATCGCGCACAGATCTCGCATGGAAGCGCACCGTGCACCGGTAGTAAATGGATTTATTAACAACTCGGCGGCAAACTTCATTCCGGTGCTGTTGTTAAATTAAACTAATTTAAAGTATATGGTCTAGATGAGATAGGCTCTCTTTTGTTATTTTGTTCGAAAATAATGAATTATCTGAAAGTTTTCTTTCTTAAGATATGTGTTTTTTATCAACCACTTCTTAAGTGCCAATTTTCAAAAGAGTCAAGACCAATTTTGAGAAGAGAAGAAAACTGTTTTTTGCTTATATTTAACTGTAGTAAGGACAAATAAAAACCGCATTTACATTTACATATCGACATTATAAATTATTACCAAAATCGTCGAGCCCATAGCAAAAAAAAACGTATAATTTATATGTTCATTGGAAATTGTATAAAACGTTTTAATTTTATTTTCCAATGTTTGATAATGTAAGTAAGTGAACCTTATCTGAGTATGAAGACTGTTGTGAAGTCATAATATTTGTTGCCTAGTATTGTTCAGTCCTATCATTGTAACGACAGTCTCAAACTACGGACGAATTGGGTAAATTGGGTTTGATCATGGAGCAATGAAGTAATGTTTCGTACATTAATCAAACTTCGTAGCATTCATTAGCACGACTAATTGGAAGTGTAAACTAACTAACTGCATCCTAGTTTCAGTTATATAGAATATACTTCCTATATAGAATAACATCCTATGTAGGGTAACAAGATTTGTAATCTAATTTAATTTAACTAATTTATATTCAACCATTGATGATGAAAAGGCGGGACGCTTCATGTAATCATTTGTATGAAATAGATGGCAAAATAACAATTATAAAAAACCTTTTTTTAATGTTGGTATAGAAAAGTGAAGTATCTTCTAAGCACTAGATTCCAAACAATGCCCAAATTTGCTTAACACCATTTGTTTGCTCACGAACAAACGCCCAACACATGGTTGAAATGATTGACGCGTTCGCTCACAAACAAAACAAAAAAAAAACCTCAAACGCTCCAATCCAACCCCCATCTCCGCTCCACCGTTCCCTTTCGTTCGCCATCGAATGGTGGCATGATTTCCTCCTCAAACAACACAACATTCACCGCGTCACTTTTCCTCGATATTTCCCGCGGGGCAGGCGCCCGGGCGATAGAGAGATAAAAGCCGATCACCGATATCATCATTATCACTCGCGAAACGCGAAGGCACACTTCCGCCCGCTGGCAATCCTTGACGGGCCCCGCGTCGAAGTGAGTACATCTCAACACCGGAGCACATCTTTCACTGTTTCAGTGTGAGTACGCCGTCTACCTCCGCATTGGAGGTTTCTGTTTTAGAGTTTTTTTTCCTCCATTCGTTTTCCATCCTTCGAGAGGGAGGTGCCTGATTGCCGCTTCCCGTGAGGCTGTGCAATCGATAAATATTAATTCGATTTGATTTCATTAGGATGATGTGCGGCATCGCACCCGATGGCCGTGAGCGAGAGTACGCATGTTGGATGGGCTTCATTCGGCTTCAGGCAAAGCTTTACCCCTCCCGAGCAAGCCGTATCGGCGTGTTGCGATTATGCGTGGCCAACTAACACCCATGCCCGTGCTGAGGCTCCGCCGGAAACGATCGTTCAGTTCAAAAGGTGTGCGATGGTGTAATTCCATTCTGCCAATTTCCCACAAAGAAACGACCGCCGTCTAATACGTTTGCACGTGTTGGGCACTTTACAAAATGGCAAACCCCTTCACGCTTAGCATTGATTTACGGTGCCGATCGTTTGCATCGATCGCAGCCGGGAGCTGCGTGTTTCCGAGAGGCGCAAAGGAGGCACAGGTTTCGTGCGAACGACGACGCCGACACGCACGACGCCAAATTTGCGATGCTTTTAGTCTCCCATTTCTCCTTCCCACCGGAGACAGCTGCGCCGAATGGTACGCTAAACATTCGACTCACTTAGTTAGAAGACTCCGGCTCCGGGCAGCGGGGGAAAAAGATAAGGCATATGATAAGGTGAATGATGGAGCATCGAATTATGCGTCCGCTCGTTTTCCCGTGTTTTGGGATTGAATATAAAATTTGATGATGATGGTAAAGCACCCCCCGGTTACCTGTTTCCGGCGTTTTTGTTTTTGCTTCTGGTTGGAGGTTTCCCCGGTTCTAAGCTGGAGAAAATTAAACGTTTCAATTTTATTAAATACCGATTTGTACCTTCCATTTTCCACCCTTTTGTTGCTGTCGTTGTGCGTTATGTTTGGTGGTAAAGATTAAAACGACTCTACCGTGCATCATGAACTACACTCACGTGTGAGAACGCGCGCGCGCCCTTTTCCTTGCCTGCCATCAGACCAACAGCGAGGCTTAGCAGCATAAATCAACAGAACCAACCATTTCAGTTGCTTCCGGTGGTGGCCCCGGACGAACCGCGGTGCAGCGAGTGAAGCGTGAAAGTACCTGCATTTTCGCGGCTCTATCTTACTGGCTGGTGCCACTGTGCTTCGGGAAAAGAATAGTCAGTGAATTCATCCCCGTGTTTTTCTGTCCTCTCCATTGGCAAAGGTGACTGGGACGGTGGTTTCGTGTGCCTTTTTGCCTGCAACCAGCATCCTTTCCGACATCCGAGATCCGGCGTGAGATGCATTGCATGCCCGGGTGCCTGCGCCGGGTTCACGTTTTATGCAGGACCGTGCGAGATGAGTGCATGAATAAGTCAGCCGTTGATGCATTCGTTGGCTAGTTCTCTTTGTGCTGTTTTTTGTTTGTTTTTATTGTTACAAAACACGGGAAGGAAACACGGCAGAATGCATTTCGCGTTAGGGTAGACACAGTTCTTTCAACGGCAGTTCCTTACTGTGGTGTGTGTTTTAGATATGTTTGTGTTATTATTCGATGTTTTAAAGTCTATTTTATGTCCCAATATTAACAAAATTCATTATTTTCCGAAAACTGTTGCAATATTTTAACATTTTTCCAATCTTCTCTATTCAGCCAAAAAAATAAAAAAATGAATTGATGTTAAGTTATTGAATCATTTATAAAGCACTTCAAATACTTTGGGCCCAACTTACGCCGAAAAACATGCAATATTCTATTCAATGGTTCACTTTCTTGATTAAAATTAGGAAAACATACTAAGTGGACCAAAAATGTCAACCAGGTTGCATACTTTCTGGCTGATAAAGCTGGTATCCATATTTTCGATCTTACCTTTAGCGGTGTTGATAAAATTAGCTCGACTAAAGTAATACATAGAAAATGTCATCTGAATTGCGACTCGAAAGTGGTTCATGCACCCCCGAGCACATTCATTAGAAAAGCTGCTCCGGATCCGGCCATCCTGAAGTAGGAACCTGCATTTGACTGACAAGTACCTTTCTTCAAGTGGCTCAAGCTTACGGAACAATGCACCCGGTTCGGACGCGTTTAACCCGATCCCGAGCTGAAGTATTCTTCATCCGTTTGCACCGTCGGCAATCGATTATGCATGGCCAGTGCCGTGACCAGCCTCGGGAGCGGCTCTGGACCCCCCGGTCTCTGGTGGGTGCGAAAACAAATAACTAACCGCTCACTGCCTACCCTCCGAGTGCGATAATGAACGTTCTGACGCGCACCGAGGACTTTTCTGCTCGAATGGCCACCAATCCAATTATGAATCGTTTGTTGAACCTGATCCCTCCCTCGTTGCTTCGGCTGGACCGAGGATTCTTCCGTGCCGCTGACTTGGCGTATTTGGATAGTGATTTTTGGTGAATCAAACACCCACCGCCACCTTCGGGGAGCATCGAGTTTTCTTATCCTTGTTTGCGCAGGGATTTCGGAATGACTTGTGGTGGTGGTGGGTGGATGCGTGATGGTGATTTTGCGTAGACGAGGTGCTAACGTTTCCTTGGGGGGTGGCGGGCCACGTATCGAGATTGCAAGATTCGGAGATACGATTGGACGACGATGAGGGTGCAGAAAATATTACATCCACGCCACACCACGTTCGATGGGCTGGAAGGATGAAAGGCGTTGATTATTGGACGTTAGAACGATTCGATTATTTGCCCTGCACCGACCGGTGGGGAATAAATTTCCCCATTCGCTACCTTTTTCCCGGCTGTTGCCTTGGCTGTGGCGGGAAACTCGAGAGGGGCGCACAATGCTTGCAACAATAAGCCAATTATGTGTAGCCCCTCGTCCGAAAATTATCACTCCCCACCCAGGTGGGAAGGCCCTCCCTACGCGTCAGGGCAGGGCGAGGATTATGGCAGGCGTGCGAAACCCGGCCCCGAGCGAACCGTTCGTTCCGTAATACGACAAACACCCGAAGCGTGCGGACCCACCCGTTCGATGGGACCGTAATTTATTGATCTAATTAGCATAATTGGAAATGCTGATAATAATCACAGTTATTCCAAAACCGCAATTCGGTACTGTCATCTAATGAGCCTGGTTTGTGGAGGCGGGAGTGCTTTTTCATGGTCGTTATTCATCGACGCGCTGCTGCTGCTGCTGCTACTGTAAGCCCACGAACAGGTCGAAGGATAAAAAGCGCCCGGGCACGCACGTAGTACGCACTAACGCGTCCGTTTACGGGCGACCGGCATGGGTAATCCCCTGGAAGGAACGGAACGAAGGAAGCAAGGAAGGAAGGTGTATAAATATATAGGCCCTAATTGAATAGCACTCCAGGTTTAATCCGTGATTGCCGTACCGTGATTGAAGCGGAACGGGCCGCGGCACAGTCAGCGTGGTGTGGACGCTGTTGCTGCGCTACGGTAGCGGAGAGCCGTGGTTGGAGATTAGAAGGATTTGGTATGCAAAAATACGACACGAAAAACAAACTTTCGGCGATACCTGAGACCGTAAACGGTCGCGTGTGTGGCAGCCTCTGCGAGGCGTTTGTCATCGTATATTTTTAATCTGGAAGGATTTGAAGCTGTTCGTTTGTCAGCACCTACAGCTGCTCGACGGGGTTTATGCTAACTAATGGGGTTAATGCTGACTAACTATGCTCTAGACAAGCTGAGATCAGCACGAAGTGGCATGGTGATACCTAACTTCTGTTAAAATATGGAAACAAAGGTTTGAAAAAATTATTCAATTGTTTTTATTTGCATAATGCGCTTTTATTCGATATTTCCTTTCAAGAAAAAAGTCCTTGCATAGATTTTTTGAATTTCTATTCATTTTTGAGTGTTGGATATTGGACATCACGGCACTACATATTCGACTACTACAACAACCTCAGTACTATCCCAAAATGCTGTACTTTCCAATACGGAAAAAACATAAATTTCAAAACATACTAAAAATCGAAAAAATACCTCTCCCATGCTTTTGTTTTTCAACATACCAGGCGCCTCCACGTATGCTGGTGTGGAATTTATTCAAATAACCACCATTCTCGTGGCCATTGCTAAAGCGCTGGGAAATGCTGGTGTATTTTTGGTGTTTTTCAGTAAGCCCCTTCTAGAGTCAGAAGATGTTTGAATTTTCACTAAATGAAGCCTTGTTTTACTTTTACTAAATCCATAAAATATCATCACGGCTCGTGCTGTAACAGCGAAACAACTTAAAAACGAATATACAGGGTTTTTCACGTCATAAAACAAGTGTCCACATGTTTAAAACAATGCGCGAGCTGAACAACACAACTGTCATCGCCGTTAACACAATGC
>KB672868.1:14598594-14678650 GCA_000349145.1 Anopheles dirus | reverse complement strand
TGTGTGTGTGTGTGTGTGTGTGTGTGTGCTTACCCGGCTGGTTCGGCGAGCGTCCTGTCGGTTGGCCCCGTTTTGTTCTTTCTCCTATTTTTCCCGGGGGGAAGTGTTCGGACTCTTTTTTGTTTCCATTTTTTATACATACGGAAGCGCACCGGAAGCGGAGGTTGGAATTTTCCAGTTTTTTTTTATCCTGCTTTCCCACACTCCAGGGTTTTTTTTGTTGTATTCGTTCGAACCGTTTTTCATCGAAAAAAAAAAGTTGTGTGCATTTTTTGTTTGTTTGCGCTCTTTCGATTATGAGGAAAAAAAAGGATTTGACAGTTTTTGTGTCGGTGTTTTTTTCATGCTTCGAGAGGGGTCGTGGGGTCGGACGAGGGCCGAAGGGGGAGGGGCGAGCTGTTCACGAAACGAGCGCCAATTAACGCACAGGAAATTTAACGACCGGCTCCTCCGGTGCGTTTGCGGCCGTGCGGCTTGCGGTGATATCGATGATGATATTTATTTAACATTCGCTGCACTCGAATTCGGTGTGTTTTTGTGTTGTTGCTTTAGTGGTCGATCTCAGTTTCCCTCCCCATCGAGCACGCGTGCTCAATTTGTTTGCCCTTAGGGGTACACAAAACACGCGCTCGACTGATCGAATTGAGCTTACCGCAAAAAGTTTCCGCACGGGTGGGGGGGGGGATGGCCTCCCCCCACCCGTCCCGCCCGACACGTAATAAAACGACACCATCATAATCATGCCGCAACTGTGAGTATGCTTTTTGCGCCTTTTGATCGACCACATTCAATTGAGGCATGGCGATGGGCTGCGCATGGTGTGCGTGTGTGCAGCGTGGAATAAACCGTTCCGGTGTCATGCGTCCGGATATCCTTTGTGAAGTTTATACATTGCCCTGTGGATCATGCTCTCCACACAATGTGTTCCGCCCTCGCAACTCGCCATGGAAATACGCATGAAATCGCGCGACTTAGTCACACTGTGCAGCGTCAGTGTTTCGTGTGCTGATCTGATAGGACATTTGCATCGCATTCGAGAAAGAACAAGTGGTGTGATGCGTGCACTCTGTTTCTTTCTTTCCCCCCAACAAGGACGATGGAAAAGTGCCAAACAAATACCCAATCGCCACCGGTCGATGTGATGTAATTTATTGAATGAAATGGTTGCTTGGTTGCGCGTGCTTTTTTTGTGTTGCTAGATATACTTGCAGATACATACCCTTCAAAGAAGGGCAACATCGTTCGCCCCCCGGTTTCGGAAGGTCAAACATGATGTTTGCTGACTGGCGCCACCATTATGACACTGAAAAGATCGACCTCGACCGATACCCGGACCTGGAAGGCAGCCAACCGTTGTGTGTTAGTGTGTGTGTGTTCTTTGGTCTTTGCTCCACCCGAGATGATGGGGTCCTTGTGATAGCGGTGTGCATGCTGGGTCACTCCGCTGCTCCACTACTGTCACAGATCAGCAAAATCTGTGAAATCTGTGTGCGACCAAATGGAACGGAAAACTATTTCCCATTTACGTCATTTTCCCCCCTTCCACGGCCAGCAGCGGGTTCTTGGAGCTAAAAGCGCTCAGCACGACAGTTTTTCGAGTAGAGATTCGTGTTTTCCGATTCCGGGCAAACGAAACATTCTGGCAGGTTCCTCCACCCGGGGGCCGTGTGATGTCCTTGTGCGAAGCTGCGGGCGATGCGTTGTGTATATGTGCTCCGGCTGGGAAAGAACGATGGGGCCAAAGTGGTGGCGGTGCTGTCTCTACTGAGCGCTTACAACAGCCCAGCCCCTGGCACTCTCGTGCATAATGTTATGGTAAGAGCACGGGTCCATACCGGCATCTTCATGGCGGGTCGCACGGCCGGGGGTGAAAAATTGAAGCGAACATGAAGATAAATAGAACAGTACAGCAGAACGAACGCCGGAATATGCATAGGGACCGGAAATGGAACGAACGGAACCACTCGTTCCCGGTCGCTGTCGGTGTCTGTGTGTGCGCGAACGCCACGTGTGGTCGCGCTCTCTCGTCACTTCGCACGGGCGAAGGACGAGCGTAGTATATGTGCATAAATTTGGTGGACACCAAGCCGGACGGCCCTAGTCCTCCCCTAGGCGCAACCCGGCTAGGAGAACGGGTGGTGTGTGTGTGTTGGTTCGCGAAATTTATCGCTAAACTCGAGCCGAGCTCGCTCGGAGGTGAAATATGGTTCTGTCTCGCCATCACGCCAATAGCTGGCCCTTCCACACACACACACACACACACACACACACACACACACACACGCGCCTACACACTCCACTACTCGATTATGCGGTCTTGCGCGTGGTCAGTTAACGATCGCCGCGTGAGCTTTGTGTGCTGCCCGTTTGCCTACATTTAGGCGTATTCAGCCCGCGGCACGAACCCGCCTGCCGGAACCTTCCGAACTTCGCCGACCAAAGGTGGAGGAGCAGATTATTATCGTTTACCTACCCGATCCCGCCAGGGTGTCCTGTCCCCACCGGAAGCGAGAGCGGGAGAGAGGATGGAGAGGGGGCACATAAATAGCATATCCGTTTTTCACTTTCCCCAGCCCCGGCCGGCGCTCATAAATAATGCATCAAGTGGTTTTTATTTCCTCCGCGCGAGACGCGCGTCATCCGGTGGCTGCCTGCTGCCGTTTTTTTGTTCACTCGGTTTTTTTTTCACCCCGATCCCGATCGGATAATCCGCGGCCGTTTACCTACGGGCGGGAATGGTAATTTGTAGCTTTAGTGTAGAAATATGGTACCGGCCGGTTTTTAAGCCGTAGCGAACGAAGCGACGCCCAGCGTGTGGGTCCCACCTCGGCACCACAGGTGGTTTTGTGCTAGATTGCGTTCATTTTTTATTGTCTCCAGTCGGGAAAGGGACCTATTACTCGGGTTGTTGGTGGTCAAGTGTGTTGTCATGTCTTCGCAGGCAGTTAAGGTTTGTTTTAGATTTAGTGACGTGAAGTGTGTAAACCCATTTGACGGAGTGATACTTGATGTTTTCCTGTACGAAATAGCATTTCACTACCTTCACTATTTCACCAACCATGTACTAAAGAATGAAAATTAGAAAGAAATTGAGCACGAATAGCACTGGATTGCATACTGCTAGGCGCAATTGGGCTAGAGAAGTATAAAGCCAATTAGCAATTGAGAGAAAATGAACACGTCGTTTTACATTTGAATTTTCAAACTAAGGTTTTCATTTGGTAACGAAATTGAACATCACACGGTGGGCAAATCACAATTCCCCAAGTGTTTGCATTTTAATTTCGTATAAATAATTGACCACCTTTTGCTGTCGTTCCTCGTTCGATTGGGCTGTGCAATTATCGCTCCTGACCAGGAGACATATTGAATTTATTTAGTTTTCACTTATCGGCTACAGGGGTTGAAGGGTTAAATTTTTCGACTATTGATGTGTTCGTTCTATAGTTCGATTTATATTTTGTTAAAATATCATCAAAATACCTCCCACTGTCACCTAAATTGCATTCAATGAAATAACTCATTTAATGCAGTAGTATTTCGTTAAGTGTGATGCACTTGGTCAAGTAATATGTCATCATATCTGTCCCAGTTGTCTTAAATATTGCTATGGAAAACCCTGCACGAGAGATCGTCTGACATATCAAAAGCTCCAGCATACGAACGAGACGTCGCAGGGAGAAGGTGGCCATCGATTGATGGAAGTGCTTGGCGGTTGTTTAATTTGATCACTTAATAATCATTTCCAAAGTTGCTCGTTGCCGAGCGCAGAACGGAAACTTCCGCCCAAGTGGGTCAGTACGATATGGTTCCGGGCGTTCTCAATCATACGGTCCACGCCGTTCCCTGACCGCTCTCGTGTGTTCTTGTGTAAAAACACTTGCAACGGCGTCCGTTTCTTGGCATTTCTTCGGGTCTACCCGGTCGCGTGGAACCCACCACCTAAGGGTGGGGTCGGGTGAGAATAAAAATTCATGATAATTGATCTCCTGCAGCCGCACCGACACCGCCAACGCCCTGCTAGCCGAGGCGAGCGAGGCGTCTCCATTCGTGTAATCGTTAATAATTTGATTTTTTCTTCACCGCGACTGGAAAGTTTTTGCCCGCTTGTGCATCGATTTCATAATTTGTTTTTTTTTTGTTCGCCGTGGTGGTGTTTACTTTTCATCTTTACGTTGCTGCTGCTGCTGCTGCTGTTGCTGCTGCTTCTGCCGTTGACCGCTGTGCAGACCTGAAGCGTTTTTTTGAAGCCACGCCACGTTCGGACGTCAAACCGGGCAGCAAAGTATAATTGAAGCGATTTGTATCTTCCCGCGCGTGTGAGCTCGATAGACGAACGATACGAAACTTGGCCGGACTCTCGGACCGGGCCGAAACTGGGAAAAGACCGAGCAGCAGAAGTTTGCCACGCCGGTGTATGTGTGTGCGAAAGTTGTGCCCCGTGAGCCGTGAATTGGCTCGTTAATTTTGACAGGATGTTTATGATCCATTTCGCCCCATTTACTACCAAATGGGTCGATGGTGTGGCGAACGGTGGATAATTTTTGCCTTCATCATTTCGGGAGAAGATCGTTCTGCTGATTTTTTTTCTTCCTCCACAAACCCACTCCTCCGTCCCACCATGCGGTCGACCCTCGCTGTTGCTTGCGGTGCTTCTATTTTGGCAGCTACAATTGGAAAACGTCCAGTAAATTAGCGAAACGTGTGTCCGACGTTTGCCGACGTGGGCTGAATGAGTGGTTGGTTTGGTGCAGCATAACTCAGCGCTTTTTTTGTTTTTCGTGCTGTTGCGGTTGGGGAAGGATGTGCGGCATGTTCCGCACCGCAATCGTGTTGATGATGATAATCAATGAAATGGTCGGTTTCTGTTCGTAGGCCACAGACGAGTTCCACGGAAGCGGTGAGTGATGAACAACATTCTTTGTAATTAATTGCCGAGAGAAGATAAGGCAATTTATTCGTGTGTTTTCGCTTTCCGGGTTTGAAGTATTTTTTTTTTTCATCAGTCAGGCAAATAAAATGTTGATACAGCATCGGTACAGCGCTCGTGTAATGCAGGTTGCATACTTTTGGAATAAATTTGCTCGCCCTAAAACCACCTGAAAGTATACAGACTAAAACCAACCTAAAACCACCTGAAAGTCACACACAAAAATGATTCAATCAAGCATTATTTTTCCATTCCAAGTAAAGTAGTAAAGAATTTTGAAGATTGGGTTGCATAGTTTCAGGCTGATTAGGAAAACTGCAGAGCTATGTATGCAATCAGCACTAAAAAGGCTTTTCATGCTTCATGGTTATGTTTTCCTCTGGGATCATCGTTTTGATTGTCAGGTAACTATACAGGTATTATTAGATATTTATCGTTTGTTGATCAGATTGCTTACTTTCATGCTGATAATTATATCACTTTATTAACGATTTAATTGCATGTTCAGTGAATATTTTTTGCTTGTTATATTTTTGTTATATTTTCATTGTAATAAAACTGAAACAAGTCTTTCGTCGCCTCTAAGAATAGTTTCTTTCTTCTATTATCAATGTTCAGTTCCAACCAAGTGATCTTTATTAAGACTGTGCAAATAATGCATCTGTGTTGATTTGCTAAATTTGTAAAATGAATTCGTTCAGATGTTTCCGGGTGATATTTTATTATTTGTAATATTTCTATCTAAAAAAACTGATTTGAACAAGTATTCAGTTCAATTAGCTGTAACCAGTTGGGGGCACTGTTGCTCAAAAAAAGAAGAAATGAATTGCCTCTCAGCCAACCCGGCACACTGTCATCCGGTGCGATGAGTACTGCTAATTGGATCAGTGAATTAAACCCGCCGCCGCAATTCTGCCCGAGCGCACTTGTCGGGAGCACTTCATTTGTCGGTCTCGGCAATATTTTCCCTGCAAACACCGCCAAGGACCTGCAGCGGAACGATCCCTCCGCAACTGGACTGGATTCGGGCCCCGTCGTAACCCCGGATGGGGTAGAATTATCCCTTGCGCTCACTCGACTGTACTCGAGCGGCCCGCCCGACGAGTTTTTGGGCAGATTTCGCTGACTCTCGGACCGTGCCCAGACTCTCGACGCTTGAATGGGGCAGGGAACCGTTTGTCATACGGCCACTGCCACTGATTATCCCTCGGACGTCGGACGTCTGTTTTGGGCGCTTGTCACACGCTCATTTTTTTCTTTTTTGCTCCGTTACTTCTCTTTCTCCTAATCAGAAACCAACATTTTCATCCCTTTTTCGTCACGTTTCGGTGAGTGTGCGTGTGTGTGTGCGTGTTTTGAGGAGATCTTGCGGTGGCTCGACTGGGTCGGCAAAGTTTTGAAGCAACCTTTTTCCGCTTTGGTCGCCCCCCACCCCCACCCATTTCCACCGGCGTCGCGGGTGGTTTCGAATAAATCTGAATTTTCGCGGAACGTTCAACGGAGCGTAAAACTGGCAGATTTAAATCGAGCCCTATGGCGACGGCCGGAAAGGGCCGGGCCGGGATGCGGCATGCGGTCATCCTGCCGTCCACCGCGTCCCTGGGATCGAATCCCGGGGATTAATTTGATGATTTTTTCCGCTTGATCGATTTCGGTTTCGCTTGCAGCCACACCAACGCCGTTGAAAGTTCGTCGGGTGGACTAGGGATTGAGTGTCCCTTTCTATTAGGTCCTGCGGGCCAGGAGATGCTTCTGGCGGGGCAGCCACAGGCTTAGCAAAGAAAAATATTTTCCTACCTTTTTTGCCCCCGCTTAAAATACACAGCTCGCCCTGTTTGCCAGCCAAATTGTCGGATCAATTTGTTGGTGCGTGCAATGCTGTGATCGGGCTCGGTGGCGGTTGGTGATGGACCGTTTGGATGAGCGTGCACCTGCCCGGAATCGCTGATGAGCCGGAATTGGGCTGATTGACACAGATGGTCCTCGTTTCTTATCAGCGAACGTGTAAGGGACGGTGCCCGCGTATCCCGTTTTCGGCAGAGGGTGCTCGTTTGATTGATGTCTTTTCTCGGGCGAGCTGGGCCTGGGCTACGTTCGGCGCATCCGGGCGTCTATAATGACTTATAAGATAAAGTTTCGAAAATCTGCGTCCGAAAGCGATCTTTCTTCAATGGGTGGTGAATATTTTAGTTAGGAGAACCACATCATGTATAGCTTTCCATATTTGAAGCTTGCCTTAGGCGGATGCCTAGCGGTGGAGAAGTTCTAAAGTCCTGACAAGTAATGTTCATCTCTTTGTGGAGCTGAAAACATTCATTTGAAACGGATGTGTTGAGCATAAATACTTTATAGGCCTTTAACTTTCAAGATGGCTTTTCAAACAAACTTGATGTATATTCATTGAAAGATGATTTACAGATGGATAGTATTACCTATAGAATGATGAATATGACTACTCAAAGTAGTCGTTGGTCTCGATAATGCGAGTGATATTCATAAAAAAAGCATTCACAGTCTATTTCAACATCTGTAGAACATGTTTCTCACTAATTGGTTCCTTTGCTTCTTGTTCTATTAGAAGCTATTTTCTTAGTTTTCAGTGTTGCAAAAATGAACTAAACGAACCACATTTACTTATGAATGATACTACTGTTGCTTCGTCAAGTTTGATATCTCTGGATGTGGTTAAATCCTCTTAGCTGTATGTAGTTTATTTTTATTATAATTATAACCATCATTTTGTGAAACGAAATGCAAAACTATTGAAATATTTGAGTTGTTCTCATATAATTTGAAATTGATCAAGCTGTGGTCTCTTCCACTTTGACACGATGTGCAATATAAACCAAAAGCTATGATAGTGTATTTCTTTAGCTCTCTCATTCCTCGTTGAGTAATGAAGCTTTTTTTTTCCTCGATCGATGGTGATGGATCGTTTTCATCACACCGCGCCGGTTCCCAGTCTCGCCACGAATGCACCCACCTGTGCACTCTTCATAACGAAGCTTCCCTGTCCGGAGAATGTATGCAGCGAAGCGGTTTTAAAATCGCAAATCACGACCAGCGCGTATCCTTCCCGCATCAGTCAGTCAAGGTGTCGAAGCTGCCAGCTGAGCTTGCTATTCCGCCTGCCGAGATTGCTCCGAAACCGTAAGGGTGTGTGTGTGTGTGTGTGCTTGTTTGTTGATTTACCTCCAGTATCTTCCTCACCAAAGCGTTCGATGGCTGTTCCGATCGATGTTCCTATCGTTTTCCCGTTCGATTGTGAAAGATTGCACTGGCGAATGGGGGCAAATTCCGGGAATTTCGGAGGAGCAACGCCTCGTAGCTGCATGCACGGCATTCCAGGCACTGCACTTTCCTTGGCCGCTGTCTGCATCGTGGTGCATAGGTCGGCGATACAGACCGGGTTGTTATAATTTCCGCATGGTACCACTCCCAACCCACTCCCACTTAATCGCAAGCTTCACCACAGAAACGTGTGGCTCGACACGGGAAAAGTAAAGCAGCTGAACAATGCAATTTGCAATGCACATCCCACGGTAGGAGTTTTCTCCCAGCTGGAACATCTTCGACATGTTGCGTCAGAACGGCCATCACACTGCAGATGTGTGCCCCCGACTGCACTTAGGAAGTCGACCCGATGCCGCCCCCTGAATGAAGTTTTCTTGCAGCGGGGAAACCCGAGAGGAGGAGTTTTGGTTGCTGCAGGTTAGTTGCTGCATCACTCGATGTCTTTTTTTCGATAGCCCTGCTAGTGGTACAGTGATCTGCTGCACAAAAAATCCTTTTGCTCACCACTTGGTGGCTTCCCCAGGCGTTCAGGACAATTGGTAATTAGTTTATTATTAAATTCCTATTCATATCGAACATGTGAACAGTGTTCTGCTCGAAAGCATCTGAATTAATCTCGTGTGATAGTTTCATAAAATGTTCGCAGTTCGTAGTGTATCACACCAAGCAGGTCCCACCAAACTCAGATCATAACAATGTCGCCGTGAATATTGGGTTTTTCGTGTTGATTAAGGCCTTTTGCATAGTTCTTTATCTACCACATCTTTAGACTTCAACTCGGAGAGACCCCAGATATCTTCAAACTCAATGTTTTCTCGAATTCTTCTTGTTTTGCTAATGGAACTTGGCTCGTAAATAGACATTTTCCCTAATAATTGACTTGACCGACGTTGGAACTTCGTATTGGTTGTAACACAAGCCTGAACTAGACGGCACAACCCAATACCTGTATCTCTAGTGCCGCGTGCGCTTAATTTGTGTCGGTTACTGTATCAAATTCTAACATCCACCCTGCATGACCCGCCAGCTGAGAGTTTGACCAACGTTCCTTGCGCTGCCGTTTTTTTTTTCTGTGCCATCAAGTGGTCCATTCCAGTCCACCACGGAATTACAGCAGCACACACCCTCACACCCTCACAAGTACCGACTGGCCACCGGAACAAATCCAGTCCGGTTTTCCCTGAAAGAATGCAGCCAAACATGCTGCAGCTACACCGAATTCCTTGGCTCCTAGGGTGGAGCAGGCAGGAGCATTCGGGTTTGGCGATGCTCCGGTCTGAGTCATGCATACATGCAGCGTTGCAGCTTTCAGTCCCACACGAGTTGCGAGGCTTGTTCCACGGTTCCTTCGCTCGTACCCGTAGTTACGTGTTTCGAAAAGCTCCCCGGGAAGAAACCCGGAACGTGCGCTCACCACGTTGTCTCTCCATCTGCACCCGGTATGTGTGCATGCACCGAAAGGAATTGCTTTTGTGTGTGTCTGTGTCTGTGTTATTTTTGGCACCGGTATGAAATGAAGCACATCCTAACCTCATTCTTCCCTCTGCCTCGCAGTGCACGGTGCCGATTTTCTTCGAACACTGTTACGGCCGGGGAATCCAATTTGGATCGTTTAGCAGCTTAACCGGGGGGGAAGCTTCTAATCGACTTGAAGTGTGCTGCACCACAACAATCGGAGTGGAGGTCGCAATACTGCACGTCAGATCGACCTCCGAACCTTGACCGATCGGCCAGAGAGCTCGTTCGATTTGGGGGGGTTTGGGTCAGCTTTTTTCCCTTTCTTTGTTTCGTTCTGCCTGACGCCCGGTCATCTGACATCTCTGGACAACACATTCGATTACCATTTTTCGATTTTTTCCATGTCTCTCAGTTTTTATTCATCTCGACTTCGGGAACTTCCGGCCTCGATGTTGGTTTTTATTCGTGTTTTTTTGTGTGTATTTTGAGTGTCCTTTTTGTGTCTGTGTTCGGCCAATGAGTGGGACTTGATTTCTAGCGATAATTTGCATTTACTAGGTACGCTGTACCGGTGTTGTCCGACTGTCTGAAACGACATTTTCGGACATGCATGCATTGTTCCGAACGGTTCAAATTGCGTTCGATAGCTTCTCTCTCTCTAGTGCGGTTCTGTTGAAGTGTCTTTTTTTCGGTTCTTGCTTGGATTTATATCTGATCACCCCCTTCGGTCGCCACTTCATAACCTACTGCTGCACGCTCTTGTTTGAGTTTTAGCTTTTTGCTGTCGGGAATTAGATTGTTCAGCTTTCTGCTACCCCGACTTATCCGACAAGTTATGGTCACGTTTGATGCCCTCTCGTTTTTTGCTGTTGTGTGTTTTGTGCTTAAGAAGGCATCATAAAACTGGTACCAAGAGTCTCCCCCTCGTTTCGACTCATCGAAACAGGCGAAATGCAGACGGCAAATGCAGGTTGCGTCGTACGACCGAACTGATAATCCTTCGCGGGCGGTCCAAACCACACCACACAAAGAGACTGATTAAACCGATTTGAATGTTCTTTTTTGTGTTGTTGTTGTTGTCTGCGGCACCCTTCTGTGCGCGATGAAAGCAACAAAACGAAAAAAAAAATCGAAAAACATATTTCCGTCTAGACAACAATGCGCTACCGACTGCCGTTTTGGCGTTTCGTGTCCAATAAAACGTGCCCCGAGCGTGTTCTTCGGGGCCACAGCGGACACCTAAGCATGGAACAAAGTATGGTGCGGGTGTGTGTGATGGTTCTTTGTTGCCTTTATTCGGAGCTAACTCGCGAATGGGTTCGGAGCAAAAGTTTTCCCCAACCAGAAGCTGAAATTGGTTGATCAGTTGTTTTGTGTTCCTCTTACCATTTTTTTTTTTTCGTTATAAACAATTTCTTTACATTGGGCGGGTGACATGGGCGGCCAACGGGTTGACTGGGTGGTTAAGTGGGAAAATATGTTTCGCTCACGATAAGCAGTGACGCACACGCGCGCCTGCAACGTTCCCTCAAATCGCCGACCGTGGATGGTTTATGCGTTATTGATAAATAGCACTCAACAGCAGCGGCTGCTGGAAGGAGAGTTCACCGTCACGGTGCCACGGTGAATAAAATTACTTTAATAAAAATCCACTTCTTTTTCGCCTTTTCCCACCCACCGACATTACGGGGCGGGCGTGCTGCTTCGCAATGATAAACTTGGGTACGCCGTTCTATTTGTTCTCTCGCGTCCCTCCGACCGTGGTTTGGTTGTTCGGACTGCTCGGTGCACTCAAAAATGCATTACATTGCTTAGCTGACGGTATTTGCATGCTACCGGGGCGTACCTGTGTGCTCTGCCGCTCTTCTGGTCCCCTTGTGGAGCGATTCATCTTTATGCATTCTGCCACAGCGCCGTTGAAGTACGTTTATATCTGCTGCCCTTCCCAGCGCTGGACGGCAGGTGGAATCCGTTCGGATGTGCGCCGGTTGCTTCTGCACTTTCGAATGATGCACTTCACTTTGCATGTTTTTTTTTCTCTCTCTCTCTCTCTCTCTCTCTCTCTCTCTCTCCAAAATGTATATTTCTTTGTTGTTGTTAGCCGTGCGTCACTGGTTTTGGTGCATTCAGGTGCAGGTTCAGGTTTGGTTTGTACCGGTGCATTACTTACCTTTGTGAAGCGTTTTTATTCGTCTGCACGGTGGACAAGTTTTGAATAAATTGTGTTCGAATGGTTTCGACCATATTCAACCTTTATGCGTACAAAAAACATTGTTGAAGTGTGCATATATTTTTATAAAAAAGCGGCACACTTTGACAGTAAAGTGTTGATGTTTACAAGATATTTTAGTTTGTTAATTCATCGCAACACCGAAAACGTTTGCAAAATATCGAAATGTATTGTTTGTAAGATATTTCCCGACTATTCCTGAGGATGCAGTGGTTTAAACACGTTTTTTTAGACAAATTTGAAAACGTAAGTGTGTAATATTCAATGTTTTTAATGGCTTCTTTGTAATATATTCACGAAGAATATATTTTCACGCCAACTCAAATCCGATTGAGTTTGAAAAATGGTCGAGTTTTTTGGGACACAATTTGACATTTACCTACAATTAACAAGAAATCGATTAAACCCTTCGATTTGTGATCTTCCTACTATACCACCCCGCTCCGTCGTTCCTTCAGAGGTCATCGGTTAACAATAAAGATTCAGACCGTTTCCGAACCACCGCCTCGAACCGTTTTCCTCCGTTTTGCTTCCTTTTTCCCACTTCCGACGGGTCCGAAGAATCTTGTGGCTAACTTTGCCTCGCCAGCCACACTTGAGGGACAGTGTGGCCTTCGGACGAGACTGCAAAGTGAGACTGTGACAAAAAGCGCTGCCAACAGGACCCTTTTCCCATAGGTTAGTGGTCGTGGGTTGTGGGTCGCCTTTTTGAAGGATGGATTGATGATTTTGAGGTTTTATCGTGCGGCTTTCCCCCCCCCCCTTCTTCTCAAGTCCGCACTTTTCCGAAACGCACCCAGGGCAAGCGTTCTCTTCAGCGAGCGCAGTGGCTTTCGCTGCCACTGCCACTTCCGATGTGTACCAGCCAGCCAGCCAGGACCTGTCGAGTAGGAATCCCATCGTTCTTCGTTGAGCGATGAATGACGTTAAGAGGAATACTTGCCGAAGCTAAAAACTTCTTGCCCGTGCTTTATGCACGATCCTCCTCCAGGCGTCCGCCGCGCGCAGGTTACATGGGAAAGGATATTCGTTCGGGCACTGGCGCCGGGTCTGCCCGAAAACCTTTTCTTCCGCACCGGGGCAAGTGGGAAAAGACAAACATTTAATGGAATTTTTGTTGAAGAGCTTTTTACCATAAGGAATGCTCTCAAAATAGAGGACGCCCGGAGACAAGGTATAGCACGTTGCCGGTGCAATCTTTCAAGAATTGACAGCTTTCCTGCGTTGTTTTCTGTTTGCCCTTTTTTTTGGGTGTTCGCTCTCTTGAGCTAGTTCCTGAGAAGTACAACCGATTTCCCTTACTTGCGCGCCATCTTGCCTCCTGGTCAACCGTGAAGCTGGGGGTGACCGGGGGACCTGAACCCTATTTAGTTATTTTTGGGTATGGCGTTTTTTTCCTGGTTCAGCGTGAAATAACTTGATTTGGTAAGATTACATCGCCTGGGCTGTGAAGATGACCGCCCAGAGGGTTAGAGAACGTTCGCCATTCTTTCACCCTCACCGGCAGACGTCAATCGGGCGAAGCTACGAAGACGATTTATAGTGCAAATATTTGAGACATTCTCGAATCTATCCATTTTTATTACGAGTGAAATGAAATTCTTGCTCGAAAGCTGCTCGATTTGACGTTTGCGATGTGATTTGAGTGGAAAACGCGCCGGGCGTTTCATTCTAGAACTGTGGGGGAAACAATTTAACTCATTTTTCTGCAAAATTTCCTTCTTTGCGCAACGCTTAGATGGAAAATTATCACAACCGAGACCGAAGCGCCGTCGTACGTCGATAGTTCCAGAGGAAAGAAACGCTACCCCGGGTGCGCAAACGCAACTTTTCCGGCTGCTCGAAACAGCACACTCGGCTATCCACATTTTCCCCTGTGCAACATATTTCTGCTCCAAACTGCAAACTCGCAAAATACTTGCGTGAAGCGCTTGAAGTTTTCTCGAAGAACCCTCGAGGGAATGAAGAAGGCCGGCTGCCCGCTTACTCGGCAAACTCGTTGACTTTTAATGCTCGTCGGAGAGACGAACCGTACTTTATGGTGGCTGTGGAGTCGAGCTGTAAAACAAAACCAGAGCGGGGAAGACGGATCGGGATACTGTTGCTGCTGCTGCTGGTGGGCTTCCGGGGCATGATAGATCGGCTGCATCCGTGTAGGCGTCGACACGGTGATCCGCATCCGCGTTTTGTTTTGTGGAGATGGGAAAATGAGATGGCCACCCGGTAATGGAAGCTTCATTTCCATTTCGGGAGGATGACCCATTCGCGGGGTCATGAAGTTCTCGTTCAATACAGTGTACTGCATTTGATTTGTTAGGCCTCGGGTGACCTCATTTCTTGTGCAAAGTGTAGGTTTCGTCCCAAAAGTTAGTTTAATAGACTTGAATATTAGTAATGTAAAAGTTGATGCATTTCACATTAGTGTTAATATTGTGCCAACAGCGATCATTTGTTCAATTTTAGTCAATTGTAAGGGGAGGTCATATGAACTTGTATGACTGTGTAATATTTATACACTTGTATACATTTAGCATTATTTCTTGCTAACTTTACTTTAGACTATCTCCTATCTTTTGTCACAAATAAAATAAAAGAAAGTAGTCTTTCTCAAGGGTTCCAACAACAAAAAAAGTTTAATTGTTTTCCAAGTCTAGTTATGCAAAGACAAGCTTTTCCTTCTTATATATGTTTCCTTCTCTTCCTTATTCTTCTTCTTCTTCTTCTTCTTCTTCTTCTTCTGCTTCTTCTTTTTAGCACATTTTAATTGAACCATTAAACCGGGGTGGTTATTTACAAATTTTATATGAAATTTTAGGGAAGGTTACCCAATTCCTACATAGCTCGTAGACTAACTTATGGAACTTACAATTATGGCTGCTTATTTTTTTATCGAACACTCTCAAAGGCACGCACAGTACTGTAACATTGTAGCACGAAAAATAACGTATTGACATAAGCCTCACAAATAGAATCCCTCCCAAATCCGACCTGTATCGATTGGACATCCCTGCACTTCGGGCGGCTTTATCTCACGATCACGGAAACGTCCTCTCATCACTTTGGCCGTTGTGGGGCCCCGAATGGGAGGAAAAGTAGAAATGATGTGCCATTATTACTATCGATAAATTTCGGGCAATTTTATGTCCCCTAGCATCATCAGCGCGCCGGTGCGAAGGTGTCCGCGAGCAGGGAACAGCTCAACCCACCCACCCACCCACCCGGTCCGGAACATATTTGTGCATCCGTTCGCTTTGTTTTACGACCGTTCGGGGAAAAGCCCGTGTATGGTGCCTGTGTGCTGTGTGCAAAGTGCAGGACCGGGGCGTGCAACCGTAGCGGAACGCGCAACGGGAGAGCGCGAGCCGAAAATATAACCACCGCGCTGTCGATAATCCTTGCTGCCTGCGACAAATTCGACCGGCGGCGGCGCACCCGACGGAAGGAAGGACATTCATTCTCCGGGCTTGTCGGATGAAAATTTATCTCGCAAACATTGAAACACGAGGCGCGGCTGCCGTTAGAGTACCGCGTGTGTCGAATTCGTTACTGCTGCTGCGGCTGCTCGGTGGGTGATAAATTTTATCATCATTTTCAGATCGAGCAAAAACCTTCAAACCTGCCTCCACGGCGCCACCCTGTTTGGCCGCCGATGAAGAAGTATATTTTGCCTCCATACGAGGGGTGTGGGAAGTTTGTAAATCTTCTAGTTTGTGGTGGCTTTTTCGCGCTCGGGAGTTTTGGCTCGCCGGGTTCGGGCACCGTAAAGAAGCTAATGTTCACCGCTGAGGAACGAACGAGCGAGAAGGGACGAGGCCGTCCATACACCCCGAAAACCCACAAGACGGAAGTTTTCCGACGATCCGTGGCTTTCGGTGAGCACACACCCGTGCGCCATGTGCAAGTGTCGCACACGAGTTTTTCCTTATTTTAAATTTGCTCCATCGATGGCGACGCGGGCGACCACAGCGAACGCGACGACGACGACGACGTTGTTATACACATTAAAAAATGTCGTAAAATATGGCACGGTAATTAACGGCACCGGCGGGTGTAACCGCTGCGTCCGGAGTGAGTTCCACCACGGCGGTGTGTGAGTTGATGTAAACTGGGGCAGTGTATATAGCGACTTTTTTTCTCTCCTTTTCTTCGCTCGCATTTTGCTGCATTTTCTGCATTATGCGCACATAGGATGTTTGTTTTGGTGTGTACGTGTTTCACCGTGCGTTCGCGTTATATATGCGAGATCCGCATGGTGGCGTACCCAAACGCACCGGCGGGTCTGGCAAATTTCGTTCGACGCGTTTCTGCAAATCTCGCTTAGTCATCTGTAGCACTTAATTTAATTAATGTGAAATTTTCTGTACCATGGGCCAGGCTACTAATTTCGTTTGAGTGTTGCTTATCGCGGGCTGCAATTCACGCTTTCAGTGGATTAAAAATGTACATGTTTGGCTGGTGTGGAATTGTGTTAACATACGTAATTTGTTGACGTAACATGAGGATGTCCTTATAAAAAATTGGGTTTTTTTTTTATTTTACTCATAAAAAAAGCCTTTTTGACATTTTATAGCTATACTCTTATGCCTTGCATTGCGTATATTTCTATAGTGTAGACAGGGTTTTCTCTAAATGTTGCAACTTAATGTAGCACAATGCATTTGCAGAAGCTTTCTGTAGATTTTTACAGCAATTTCAATTATAAATTTATGTATATGTGTTACACATTATTCAAAATATAAAAAATCGCAGTAAAATAAAATGAAATCAATCGCAAATCGCAAAAGAAGAATCTTGCATATTGAACCTCATACTTTTAAACATGCAGTTTATGGCACAGTTAAATTCGAAGTTGAATCAGTTTTGAACAAACATCTTGGAACACCTGCTGATTTTCACTTTAAAATAACTGATAATACTGCAGTGATTTCCCCCGATAATGATTTTCCCCCAAAATCATTCCAAATGCACGTTTACTTTAAATGCTTCAACAAAACACTCCGTATGTTTGTGGCAAATGGAAATGTCCCATTAGGACAGGAAAACACAGCAAAAATAAGCATGCGTCCTGTTCGACAAACTGACAGTGAACACAACCATGCCAAACACTTGTCCAACCGCACCAACCGATTGCCGTCATTTGCCTCCCGCTTTCGGCATCTTCAGTAGAAAGACACTCGACACGGGCTTAAATTGATCCGATGGAACAGAAGAGAAGAAAAAACCCCTATTGAACACATTTATTATGTAGCAAATTCAATTAAATCCACCCGTGGCGTTTCACCTGCCACACGGGCCCGGGCCCGCTCGTTACAATAACCAATTAATAACATGACATATGCAAATAGGAAACAACCGGACCCCTCCGGCACGCCGCTTGCCCACTTCGCGAGCAGCGAAAAAGCGAACATGCAAATAGCGCCATAAACTGCACCGCGAAACTGCATCCGAAACTCCTGGCTGGCTGGCAGCCTGCCGCTGGCAAACATCGAAACACACACACACACACACACACACACACACCCACGCGGAAAAAGAAGAAAAGTGTGTGTACCGTGCAACCGAAATGGCTCACTTGCTCGTTTGTTTGTTTGTTCTTCTGGAGCCCACCCTCCCATGAGCTTCGCGATAGCAGCGCCTACTCTGTTGCACCGCGCCGATACGCAACTCGGGATTTACACGTGACCTCTGCTCTTGTTCGTTCACACCGCACACCGCGGCGCTGATTGATTTGCCTTTCCGTGGCCACGCGCCATGGGCGCCACGGGAGTGGGGAGTGGTGAAATAAAATTTAAAAATTTATCTTCCTCCCAACACACTCTCCCATCCATGTCCCGCGAGCGGTGAGTGGGTGGGTTGAGCATGGCAAGTTTCACACACACACACACAAACACACGCTGCCTGGTGCTGGGGCCCGCGACCCGGGAAGCAGGGACACTATTTATTGGCATTCGACAGGGTGTGGAAAATTAATGAAAATCATCTGGATTTCCCTGTGCTCGAGCGTTCGGGCTCACGCTGTGCATCGACCGTCTGTTTGGCCCTCGCGTGCCTGCGACGCAGTTTCGAATAAATCCTGGCCCCAGCGTGGTACCAGCTTGCGCTGCTGCGACACACTGCGAGTAGTAGCTAAATCAAATATCATTAAAATGTATGGGCTTCTGGGGCGGCGACAGGGGGAGCTGTACGCGCAGCAGCTTCAGTAGTCACTAGCCATGTCAATAATTCAATTCCATGCACGCGGTTCGGAAGCTCGGCGAACGGCTTGTTTGGCTTGGCTTTGGTTGGCGCAGTTCACGCACCACTGTCTTCGGCGGAAGCGTTTTTCGTCCCGAAGGAAATGCCACCCGTTCACCGCCGCGTCTGCGAAAAGTCACCTTGTATGCGCAGCAACCCACCGGAGAACGGGGTGAACCGAATGGGGTTTGCCTAAACTCACACGCTTTGTTTTAAGACGGGATGTTTTTGTGTGCCGAATGCGGAACCGCCTCCCCCCTGCTCACCCTCCCACCGTTCGCCATTCTTCTTTCGCCTCACGCATCACCCGCCAGCGGGATGGAATTCACGAACCGAAGAACTCTAAACCTCTAAACCGTTGGAAAAGTTACACACTCGGTCGGTTTCCTGGCGTGTACATAGTGTGCCTCCTCCTCCGCGCCATCCGACCTTCCATGAATATTTCTACGCCACGGGATCATCCTTACAGTGAGTGATTCGGATTCGGCATTCAACGCTCCCTCCCCCAACTTCTCGCTGTCTCCTCTCCCCATTCCTCCTCGCAAAAGCCACTTGAACTTTCGATGGCTTTTGAGGTAGATTTCGTAGACATTCGAGTGGGTGAGTGTGTGTGTGTGTATGTGGACAGTTTCATGATTCATGTGGGTAAGCTCACCCATGCTACGGGATCGGCTCCCCTGTCCTCGTGAGAACCGGATTCGAGTCGGTTGGAATACGCTCCGCAACCTAACCCCTCCGTCACCGTCACCGTTCCTTCCCCCGACTTGCTCCCGCAAGACAAAGAAAGAAAAGATTTAGCAACTTCCGAGAGTTTGGTGCGTGGCTTCTGCGTGGAAATCCAATTCGAATAAATTGGACTTTTTGGAGTTGGTTGGTTCGGCTTCGACGGGCGGGCGAACAGGCGGGCGGGCCCACAGATGACACAGTTAAGGGGTTCGGGTTTAACGCTTTACGCGCAGCATAGGTGTGAGGTTTTAATTCGAAACAGTTGTTTATTGTCAGTTTGTCATTTTAAATGAACGAGAAGATACGTTTCTTTATGTTTTTTTATGTATGTAAAATTGATGTTATTGGCTGAAAACGATAAAAAGACAAAGGGCGATACTTTTTCCTTTTTTTTAAAATAATCTATTTATATAACTTTACAAGCCTATTCTCTCAAAAAGCAAAATGTACAAATATGCATAAACTATCTATAAAAAGCAAAATTTTATAATTATTCTACTTATAGAATTTGAATTAAATTAGGTGTATATTTAAATCAACCATACTCGAATGCGCATACTAGTTTTAAATATTCTATTATTTGCTAGAAGAAAATCTTCAATAATTTTCAAATAAATAAAATTTAACTACGCTTAATTTGTATTTTTTATATAATGTTGCTTTATTTTTTTATTTTTTGTTGTATACACGGACATATATTTTTATACATTTTTATATTCGCGGATATTTTTACCAACATAAAGCAAACGTTTAGCAAACTTTTTTTTCTTTTTTTTCCAAAGAAATGTTTACTAAACGATTCTTAAAACAGCAATTTATCGATACATATATCTTATATTGCTACTTTAAATTAGTCATTTGTTTTTTTTTAAGGAAAAATATTATGTATTATAGATTATTATTATAAATAAGATGTAATGGTATCTTTCAGAAAAAAACAGTGTTTTCAACGTGAATGATACAAACTTGAATATGATTGAAATTTATCCTAATTTCTTGTTATAATGTAGATGATCGTTCTCTCTTACATTGATCAATAAACGGGGAACGAAGAACAAATGTGTTAAATAAGTTCATAAACTCCAATCCGTATTACAATAGGTTGTGTGTAAAAGTAATTGTAACAAAATTTAACTTTCATGAAATTTCATATTTAGAAAGCTTTCAATTTGATGTTTTTTTAAATATAAGAAGCTTCAACGGTAGAACTACGTGTAAACACTTTCTCGATCGCATCGGAAAGCATATTTTGTTTGTCCCAACGCCGAATGGAACCGTTCTACCGGCGGAACCCGTGTTCCGGGAGCGCTGTGTCGTAAACCAACAGTTTACGTTGTTGGCACGGCACAAATAAATTGTATTCACGTACATCGTTCCTTTGGCGAGAAGCATCGCCAACAACCAAAAAACTCCTCGAATCGAAAGTGTTGCCTCGGTTCCGAAATGGCACCCATGTAGTAACGCCGCGTGACTCCATGATTTGACCATCATCCATCATTCGGTGGCCGGGGACAAGGTCTCCCGGCACCGGCGGACGCGGGTGTGAATCATAAATCGTGTCCATCGGTTCGGTTCGCTTGTCAGCCGGATTACCGGACGGGTGGAGCGCGGCCCGCCGTGCTTATGGGTAACCGTTTAGTATCGCGTAAGCGGCTTTACGTCCAGCACGGGAACGACGCCCCGGCACGCACACGTACACACCATGCGTACACATTGTAGCCGGGGGATTACGGAGATCAGCGTAGCTCTTGTCATTGCGTGCCCGACCAGGGACGGTTTTACAACAGCGGCACCGACGTGTCCGCGTACGACGTGCCATGTTTTGCATGTCTTTTCGACAAATCAATTGATGGGGTCCCTACGTACCACCCCGCTAGGAACGGCTGCTGCTGCTGGTCCCTTGTCGCCCCGGGCCAGAGCTTTCCGGCTTCCATAATCCTTTTCACTAATCTCCTTTACTGCCCTGAGCGGTATCGCCGGCAGCGGTGGCAGAGTTAATACGTCGGTGTTGGTTGTTGTGGTACCGCCCCGGGCACAAGTATAGGTAAGTATCCGATCGATCGGAAGCGGCGGAAAGGCTTCATGTCTGTCTGTCACTTGTAGCACCGGCGCGGCGGCACACGCGGTATAAAAGCGAAAGCATGCGCTACCGGAAACATATGCAACAACACACAAACAGTATTGAACTGAGGCAACAGCAGCAAAAAAAAGGGCATCCCTCAATATCCATGGTTTTCGGTTTCGGTCTCTGAAATGCTAATTTCCCGTTTCCCGGACGTGTGATTCGCATCCGAAGGGGGTGGTTGACAGCCAGTTCCACCTTTATTTATTTACGTTTTTTTTGCGGGTGAAACACACCCACGGGTACGGGTTGTGGGCTTAGTTCGTTTCATCCTTCAAACGAACTGTCACGTTTCGTGGATCGGACTTCGGATCGAGGGCAACAGGAAAAAAATGAAACAAACAAGTGGAGAACCTATCGTTAGCTTGTTTTTTTTTCACTTCCCTCTGTTGTTGTTGCTGTTGTTGGGACCATGTGTGCAACACTGTTTCTTTGAACCGCACGCCACTATACCGGCGCGATCCTTAACGGCCGGTGCGGACTGTGCGTCCTTGTCCGTAAAATATGCACACGATACTACGATGCGTGGCAGATGATTATTTATGAAGCGGAAGAGGGCGCCACCCAGGGCGGCCGGGGTAAAAGGTGCATGTTGGCGTGTGCGAGTGTGTTGGATAAGGCTATTCGCTAACGGAGTGTAGGGCGCAGTGCGTTATTAGGGACGTCCTAAGGGGGTGGAGAGCGCCACAGCCGCACGCAAATCAAAGCCCCATCAGCCCCGGGAACTGTAAGACATGCGATAGCAGCATGTTGTTGGGTCGGGCTTTATGTCTTTTTTGCATCCCCAAAGAGCATCATCAAAGCTGAAGTTCATTTTGGTGAGGTTTGGCTGTTTTTAGTTGAGCGTGTGTGTGTGTGTGTGCGGGAGTTAATATTCCGCAGTGGTCGTTCCGGCAGCCCGCAGTTTAGGAAACGCTTGAAGTCCTGAACCATGCACGTCGATTATGTTCCCAGATTTGGATCGAATTGTGATGAGAATTTAAAATCTTCTTTATGTTGAAGTAAAGAACACGAGGCTAACAGTATTCTCTCCAAAGGAATATTTCATATTCCTTTTATATTTTGTGGTTTTTAATGTCGTATTCATATCAACCTTTCGACTCTACCCTCATTAAATTTACTAATAAAATTAGAACTTTTTCGTTTTCTAATTCATTTTATGTGTCTTTTATGTGTGTTTTACGTGTCTATTTCTTAGAATCCGTGCTACTTTTATACAAATTTCATCACTTTACATTTTTATCCAACTTTTTTAGCAATTTATATACGTTTTCGAAATTCTCCAAAATACCAAAATCATTCCATCAATTGTGTAACGAGTGTGTGATGAAGTTATTTGAGTACGAGAGTTCTGCCTTCAAATCAAACAATTCTTAACTCATCCCTGGAATCATCACAAACCTTCGAAACAATGAAACTGTTCCGCCTGTTTTTCGCTTTGTTTTCTTGCTAATGTTGCTAATTCCTTTTTCCATGCGTTTTTTTTTTCTCTTTGCTCCTCTTCCAGACGATGAACACTCGCTCGTCCACGGTGTGCTGACCAGCGACAACCTGTTCGACGGTACGGTCGTCACGAACCTAGAGCAATACTACATCGAACCGGCCGCCCGGTACTCGCCGGAGCTCGAGCGGCGGCACGGTGTCCATACTGTGATCTACAAACTCAGCGATGTGAAAATCCACCAGAACCACCACCACGGCCACCATCGCCCGCAGACGGCGGCGGACGCGCGCAACGGTAGCGCGGCGGAGCAGGGCCAGACGGAGACGGCGCGTGGCGGCGACCCGAAGGAGCGTCCTTCCGGAGGCGAGCGTGTATTAAATTTAGCAAAAAATCACTCTAGTGCTAGAACTCAATTCAATCCCAACAAGTCTGACGGGGCCGCTGGTGGACGCAGCGGATCGGCAGACGCTAGCGGTGGCGGAGTTGCCGATCCGGAGCGGCCACGACGCACCGGAACTGCGCCACGGAAGACGCGCAGAAAACGACGCTGGCTCGAGGAGGACGAAGTGGTAAGTCGGGGCTGGATGCGTCGTTACATTAGGGTTTCGCGTCGGCACGCTACAGGCGATAAGCGAAAGTCGCAGCTTTAAAGCTCCCTCGCAGATAGCTCCGAGAGTCACCACCAGCAAACTTTTCAGCATTATCCAATCATCGTTCCCCGGGCCTGTGCTTCTAAGGAAAACTCATTTACCAAACACGCACACACTCGGCCGCACCTGATCACACCGCGCGGACTGAAGTTTCGCCAGTCGACCAACGGCAACGGTGGTGACACGTGACTGAAAGTGTCCTTCGTGCGTCATTGCATCCGCTTGAAGCCTGCCGCCCGGGAGAGATATCAGGGATGAGTTAATTTCGTTTTCCCTCTCTTTGCGTTCAGTTCCACAAATCGTAGAATGACGAACGGGGGAAAAAGTTGTTTGCGCTCAGCTTAGCTCGGTATGAAAAGCACAAAAAGGGAGAGAGAAAAAAAAAGCTAACCCTAATTCCACCGGCTCCAAGCGGTACGTGCCGTCGTATGCATTTCATTAAATAATGCAGCGCAAAACACACAGCGACGGGAAGAGGTGGACCACACGGGGGTGGCAGGATGAAAGTTGCATCGAAGTTTTGCGTTCGGAATCATTCGTCGCACGGTGGATGAAAGCACGCGGGGTTGGGGCCCGAGACACGGCATGTTACTAATCCGGCGGAGATTAGCAGGAACATGACACGAATACCATTTTATAAGCGATGGTGATATTCATTCCGGCCCCGTTCCTGGAAGACGAGACCAAGGGAGCTGGGGGATGGAAAGGTCACGGACCTTGAACTCCATTTCCAATTGATGGTGTCGGTAAGGACGTGACGATGACCCTACGTGACGTAGGACGGTTGGGCGGCGTGTCTGTGGGCCGAAGGACACCTTGAAAACTGACAACTTCATGACCCCGCGGTGTGTTTTGCACGGCACTGGGAACTCATCCCACTGGTGGTCGTGTGCGCACCCCGATAATCGCCATGGGCTAAATACGTTCATTATCGATGGTGAGCGGATTTGGGGGGGCCGGTGTTGCTACACGTTAAAACAAATTAAACCAAACTGCCAACAAACCGAACCGGGCGGTAAGCGGTCTGCCCCTGCAAACCACAATTCGCTCATGCAAAATTGACTTAGGGAAAATCTTGTTACGGTGGTCGTCGTCGTCGCCGTCGTGTTCGGTCAATTATCAGGAAGTTTGTTCGGCTTCTTTGTCCTTCCCGGCGGTTGGACGCAGTTGGTCTAATTGGTCGTATGTTTCACTGGCCGGATACCGGGGAGCAATAAATTCCTCGTACGTATTGATCGTTCACGTCGGCACTGGTTGTGTTTGACCGTCCGGTAGATGAAATTCTCACCAAAGTTGTTGGTTTGTATTTGATCGGTTTTGTCCGTAACTATCCTTCCGCGAAATTGGGTTTGAACACTTAACGACAACTTAGAACATGCTCAATCAATCAGATTAAATTAAAAGGAGGTTTCGAATGATTTCGATTGAATGTTAGATTAAGCCGCTTGCAAAGGCTTCGTTGCTAGGAATTAACTGTTTTCCAACGAAATTTTGGATACATTTGTTGTAATATAAGTTTTGGGGCCTGTCAGATATCTTACATGGTGAATCGATGTTTAATTTGCCTAGTTATAGTTCGATTTTGATTATTCTTGTTTCATTGTGTATCAAATCTGGACTAGACTGAACTTGAGCTACACTGGGTGTTGAACCAATAGATCTTCCAGTATGATCTTCCTCTGCTTTTTTGCCATGTGATCATGTTTGTCATCTGACGACTTACTAGGTTTATCTCTATCATCGTAACTGGATAGTCGGTCCTTGTGCGACGATCCAAATGGGGATATGAAGTATAATGTTAATATCGATTTGATAATGTCCGCAATAATAACTCATTTTCATGGTCCAATAAAAAGCTCGCTAGGTCTATGACCATTTATCCTCAAGAGTAGTATACGATCGTCTCCAAACTTACACGGATTGTTACAGTTTTATGGTCACCCTATATGGTACAACATAAGGTTCTATTTCGTTTAGACATTAACGCAAACAACAAACTATCAAAGAACAAGAGCCTACGATCTGGTAATGTCTACATACTGGGATCCTAACCACCGTTTTTGCGATTCTTCGATGAAAAACCCGAACACTTTAATCATACAGCGAGTAGAAGCAGACGCCTTCCCTTTGATATGGCCGTTTTTTTTCGGTTCGCTTTATTCGACCCAGTGATTCCAATGTACCACATTTTATGCGCAGTTCCGTTTTATTGCCATTGCTGCCCTTTGATCTGTCGATTAGAGCAGTGCCCTGCTGTGACTAGGCAGTGATGCGGTACAACCGATTGCCTCCCGCTTTTTTCTTCTCTTCCTACCCTACCTACCAGTCGGGACCGCCGGCCCATAAATCCCAGCTTTCTTGATCAATAGACTATTTCCTTCTTTTGTTGTATCCGGCGATCTCGTTTTGCGTCACCGGTCCGGTGAACTCATGAGCATCCTTCGCTCGAGGGCTCGAGTACATTCAAGTACATGCAAACATCCTTACGTGTGCGAGTGTGTGTGTGTTGTGTGAGTTTATTTCGAATCCGTTTGAAGTTGCACCCGCCACTGCTCGGCTGCCTCGGCTGCCGCTGGAGTGTGGGGAATTGTAACGCAATGATTTGCTCAACGGTCCTCCCATCACCACCATCATCCGTCATACCGCACGGAGATGGGAGAGAGTTATGCACCCAGAACGCAAACACACAAACGGATATCGAACGATTTTCAAAACGATTGCTCCCGTGCAGAAATCTGGCCCCACCATGGTTGGACGTGCCCTCCGGTTCCTTCGGGAACATTCCACACATTCCCGCCGTGAGTCGAAATCCGTGCCCGCTGGTCCGTCTTCGGCTTTTTAAATGTTCGGTTTGGTTTTGAGTCGTTGCTGGCGGCGGCGTCCTGGCTGGTACGTGCTCAGAGCAGCATTTCTCGGGTGATCCACAAAAATGTGCTTCCGTTTCAAGCACACACACACGCGCGCGCCCGCACGCCTTTTCCCACCATTCCGATGCACTCCAATCAAATCCTGCCGTGTCTCCGAACACCCGAAAGGTGAACATAAAATCCGGGGTAAAAAAAACTGAACTGCAAAAAAAGCGCCGGCGATTCACCGGCGCTAAAAGGTCGCCCCCGGAAAGCGACCGGAAAGCTTTTAGCCTTTTAGTTATTTACAAAGCTTACGCTCCGATGGCGTTTGTGAGTTCCGGGTATAACGTTTCCGCCCATATCTCTCATCGTGTTATGGTCGTGTGCTCGGCGCCTGTGCATCGTCAATTCAATTCCGTTCGTGTGTATGTGTGCATTTGTCTGTGCGCTCTCTAAACCCCTCCCAACCCTCCCCCACCCCTTCCCCACTACCACCACTCTTCCATCCTGTCCAGTGATTTTAGAATGGAACGATCGAACCGTATGAAACGAAAGTCTCGGAGCACAATGACCCTATAGAAAAAAGAGGGAAGCGAAATGAATGTCAAATCGGATTCTGCAAAAGACGCCAGTCTCGAACGACACGAATCGAAGACGGCGGTCCCGGGTGGGTAGCGTAAGAAAACGATGCACCACTGGCATCGTTTCTCGGACGGCAGCCGCCCCCCCGGAGGTGATAGAGTTGCAAAAGTAAGGACCTATTTCTGCCGCTCGGATCGGTCGAACCGGAAGTGAGATGGGGAGTGGGTCGTATTTACATTTCAATGACTCACTTCACCCAGCCCGGAGCAACGAATCGATGCGCTATTTGCTGAGTAGCCCGAGGCCCGCTTTCTACACCATCGACCAAAGAGAGAGAGAGAGAGAGAGAGAGAGAGAGAGGATTGCATTAGGCGAAAGAAAGCGGCCCCGGAGGCCGATTGTTCAGATCCTTATTAGTGTGTGCCTTTTTTGTTGCTGTTGCTGGTGCGGAAACGATTCGGAAGGATGCTGCTCTCGAGTGGCGGAACGCCATTGCCGTTCTTACTTTCGCGCTGCTACTGGCCGCCCATTAAGTGGTACATTAGAGAATGCGGATTGGATTGTCAACTCTTGCTCGATCTCGAGTGGTTGATCGAACGAGTTCTCTCGAAAGTGAACTGTTTGTAATGCTCGCTTCTTGGGGAGCTACTTCTAGTGTTTGCTGTAGTTTTTTTCTTCTTTAAACACACCGTCATCATTCTAGCGGTAGTTTAAAAACCCCTCCTTCGAGGTTCCGTTGGAGCAAAGCTGGAGCCTTTAAAGGCTGAAAAGAAAAATTCGCCCTTAACACGCACGTTACACAAATTACACACACACACACGCCCCCTATGTCCCACCACACACACAGCGCCTTACATAAGCACGAAAGAATGGTCCGTTTCCCGATCGTCTTCCTATGGAGAACCCCATCCAAGGAGCTTACCCACTAAAGGCGAAGCTCAGGACCATCGCTTTGTGTGGCTCTTTTTCGCTGTTTTGCCTGCTGCTACCCAGAGACTTAAAGTTTCCTAATTGCGTTAATTAATTGGCATGCCGGGAAATCATCACTCTTCCCACTCAATGGCCCACCCCGGACGGACAATGGCGAACGAGTAACTCCCTGCTTCCTGGGATACCCGTTTCGGTAAATTGGTATTGGATTTATGTGTTGCGAGGGAGAGAGAGTGTGAGTGGTGAGGGGGAGAGGATGAAGGGGGTAGCATTCTCCCACCGGGTGCTGAGCTAAGCAAACCCGAGAGCCCCACGGTGCATTCCTATCTGTTGCATCGCTGTTGCGTAACCATCCCCCCAGGAAGCTTGCGGGAAATAACTATAGATAGAGCGGATTAAGATTACCGAAGCGCACAGGACGAGGTACTAATTGGTGTCGTTCCATTTCTCTCTCACCTCCCCGTTTCCCAGATACAGGAAAGTAGAAACCCATCGCTGCCACTAGATCTAGAAGTACCGTACAACAATGACTACACGCTCGTGCGCAGCCACGGGAAGGCGACGGCACCCGTCGTCGGCGGCAGCACCGTGGCGGTGGCGGCGGCCGGCAGCGGCGGCACAACGGCCGGCTCCCTACCCCCCACCCGAACCACCATCAACCGAACGATCAACCGGGGCATCATCGGTGGGACCGGCGGGAGCGCACCGACGGCCCGGACGCCCGCACCGGCGATAAACAATCGCAAGAACCACTTCCTGTACAACATCTACAATCCGCACGGCAGCGGCAGCACCATCATTACCGGGGGCGGCATGGTGGGCGTTGGTGGTGGTGGGGGTGGTGGTGGTGCGGAACAGTTTCCGTGGACGCGCACGATCAACATGACCGGCACGAACCACAACAAGGATCACTACGTCGAGATCATCACGAAGAACGGCTCGACGCGGAAGAACGTGCCGGCCGCGCCCGACCATTCGGATGTGATGGTGAACGGGAACATCAACCTGAACGTGCGGAACGACCTGCACGACCACCACCATCACCACCAGCAGCAGCTGTTGCAGCAGCAGCAGCAGCAGCAGCGGGACCAGAAGGAGCAGAAGTCCTTCGCCAACTCGCTGTACGATCGGAAGAGCACGTGTATGTTGTATCTGCAGGCGGACCATACGTTCTTCCAGAAGATGGGCTCGGACGAGGCGAGCATCGAGGCGATCACACGGCACGTGCAGCGTGCCAACCTCATCTACCGGAAAACAGGTCAGTAACAGAGATTTTGTCGTTTCTATATTATCCACCATTCAAGTCAGTGTAAGACATTATCAAACATACCATTGAAAGTTTGAAGACTTGGATTGAAGACTTTCTTCTGCCAACTACAACGTTGGGAATCGAAGGACCGCTATGTATAATTTACAAATTCGCAAGAGCGTTATGAAAAAGCTGCTTTCGCTGTTTTGCCTAATAGTTTGCAAAAGTTATCTTCTACCGTCTTCCTGTGTATTGTAATTTCTAAAGCACACTAGTAGCCCTTTAATCCCGTTTCAAACTTTTGGATATAAGTCAAATGTTTTTGGTATAAATACATCAGTCTTTTTTACTTCTAAGTTCGACTTTTGAGAGGAAGAGAATGAAAGAGAGAGAAAGAGAAAGAGAGAGAGAGAAAGAGAAAGAGAGAGAGAGAGAGAGAGAGAGAGAGAAAGAGAGAGAAATAGAGAGGGAGAAAGAGGCATCGGTTTTATTCCTTTGAAGCTAGACTACATTTAGATACATCGGACAAATTCCACATTCTTAAACTCTTTGTACAAATTGCCGCGAGTCTTCTTCACGATAAATCCCAGCACGTGAGAAACAGCATGCACGGTTCGAACCATTTTCGACCCGATCCTTTATGATAATCATGACCCAGCTCGGCTGAAAGTCATTTGACCCTAAAAGCGGATTACTCCACTCTCACGAGGTGATTATCGGCACTCACGTCTGGCTAAGCCAGCTGTCACCGTCCTCGCTCGCAGACATTAATTTCGTTCAAACAATGAAAACCGTGCTAATAATCCTCGAATCCTTTTTCACACTCCCACTCGCACTCGCACACACACACACAGGCGCGTGCAGCAGAGGAGACCGACGCCGAAATCAATTTCAGTGAGCCGTGCAAATTGCAATGTTCGCCCACGATCTTCCACGGCCCGCAAAACAATGTTTTGCATTGAAATTGCTTATTCCGTTTCGTCGTTCCTCCTCCGGGTTCGTGCCGACCGCTGCACTGAGGGGCGGGGGACAAAATGCATAAGCATATCGTTCGATTTAAGTAATATTTTATTGTTGCCATTCGGTGAATCGGATTTCGTTGCCCGGGTTGGCTTTTTTGCTCTCGCTGCTGCTGCTGAGGAATTCCACTATCCAGACAATAGCGCACCGGCTGCCCCGATAAGCTGCCGAGCGGAGCAGAACTATCATGAATCTCTTAACCTTTTCTGCCTTCGCGTTCGCGTGGGAAGAGCGCTGGTAGGTGGGTGGGTGGGCGCGGGTGTCTATGTGGAATCGGAATTTAACGCTTGGCGTGCATGCATGCCAGGACACAATTCGTTTCAAAGGCACTAGCACCCACCCACCCACCGCGATGCTCCCGTCACCCGTGAGCCACCCGCAGTCGGTGGAATGGAATCGCAAAGCTGTATTTGATAGTAGCAGGAACATTTTTGGCCATCTTCGCCCCGTGTCCCCGTTACAAGCGTTTGTGCTTGTTGTCTGCAGCGCGGCCGACGGTGGGAGGAACCTTAAATCGGAATAACTAAACCGGCCGCGCCCGCTCGCCGTGTCTCCGTGTTGCATCGCTTGCACCTTGATCCGGTTCGAATGGGTTCGACAAAATATTCCGTTGCCAAAAACTCGTTTATAGCGTTACACCGTTTCCCCTTTCTGTTGCGACGCTTCCGTAACGGACGACGGATTCGGAATCGAAACACAACCACACGACCACAGGGGAATGGAGATGGGTGTGTGTGTGTGTTTATATGTATTTTATTCTCGAACATTTGCAACTTTTCCTCCTAGTTGCCGGTGTTCTCCTCGCAACGAATACGTTCTTCGCACGGAATCAACATTTTCCGCCTGGTGCTCTTGGTTGTGCTTTGTTTCTTTTTTCTTTTTTGTTTCGTTGTGTGTTTGCTCTGTCGAAAACCTGAAAACAGCGTGCCATCCTTTCCAAAAACGAAACACTCACCCAGACGCCCAGAGAGAGCTCACGTGCCGGAATGTATGTGTGCATGCTTATTTTGCTTCACTCCGGTCCCGTCAACCCAGCCCAGGCCAACCCACCGAACCAACGTCCGGAAGAGTGGTCGTCACGAAACAGAGGAGTCTTTCGATGTGGCAATAGCTGGAAGCAACCGGCACGACGGTGTTGGCGCTTGCGATGTAAACCGGCGTCGTCTTCAGGCGCTGCGAGATCCTTCAGGTGGTTCCCGAACCAACGCCAGCCCCACCCAACCGAGCGGGAATACGGAGCTGATTGATAATATCGTTGCATGTGTAGCGGGGATTTTTGTTTAGCCGGCTTCCGCTCTTTGTGCTCGGGAAAACGCTTCGGTTGGAACAATAACACAATGGCGCACACAATACGAATTTCCATTTATGCTTTTCACCGGAACCGGGGCAAATAGGAAAATGGGAACGTCGAACACATAAATTGGGATATTTCTGTTATCGATTCTAGTTTGTTAGCGGCAGAACGTTTCGTCGGAGCTTTGTTTGTGTTTTCGCTTTCAAGCAAGCAAAATTGCACGCAATTGCTGCGCCGTGGGAACACGCTGGCGTAAGTAGTAAGCTCAACCGAGCAACTCGTTTGATTTTTCACTAGCAAAAAGATCAAAGTTTGGACGGAGTAATGTGATTATTTTTCAATTCGGTTGAACTCAACCAATTACGTTGGACGTTGTTCGGTTAGTTTGTTCTCTGATGCTTTTTTATTGTTAGTTCTTGATGATGCTGTCAATTTTCTATCATGATCATGAACTACAAAGTTATTTTTTTCATATCACTTTAAAATTACAAAAAAAAATACCTTTTTGCAGCCACCCTGTTGAACATATGATGTAATAAAATTTAAAATTGCATGTGTATATATGGAATGTTGATCCTGATATTCATTTAAAAATTGACCTTTGGTATAAATTACAAACAATATTTTTTATGTTCCTGATAATAACAGACGAATGTGTTTAGATGAATCTGTAATTTGGTGACATATTATTTAATTCCTGATCTTACCCATTTTGTCATTATCATCTCTCTTTGAAACATCTCCCAACCAATAAAATCCTGATAAAAGTCATACTAACATGATGTGCATATTTGAGCTTGTTCAACATTTTATTTATCTTCAGTAGTACAATGGAAAACTTCTTCCAATTGTGTCCATACTACATACTAGCCTCAAACGATTATTGAAGAAGATAAAGAACAAGACCAATTGTTAGGTTGAACAAAAAAAAAGACATTCATTCCATTCCTGTTTGCAAGATAGCTTAGAGATGTTTAGATAACAATAATTAACCCATTTTATTATTCATTCTATTATATATAAGCTCTTTATAAAATCGAGCAGGATTAGTTAAAAATTCTTTGAAATATACAATCATAGAAGAGGAAAAAAAGCTCATCAAGTTAGTAAGCAGAACACTTCTGGGATCGAATCCAGTTACCGAGGAAACGTTTATTAAACCATCATATGTAGGTTTAGAGCACATTGCATAGATATTTGCATAAATTTGCGAAATCATTCTATAAGTTAGCAAGTGCAGCACAACACACGTCCTATTCTCTTACATTTCATGCTAGCAATTTAATAATGCTTGCGCGGTTGAGCAGCTCAAGCGTTTGGCACTGACATGCATAGATTAGCAGGAAGTTCCGCCCATGTGCACAGGCTCAAAATGGTGATGCCAAACCGAACGTAGGCTCATGCAGAAAACGGCCCGTATGCGCTTAATTAAATGACATCGTAAACCGTTCAGCAGCCGCCGGCACCGTGATCACGCAACTGGCGTGTGAAAATCAATCAGAAATCGATACGCTTCATCGACAATGCCAGACGCTCGGCGGTTTCATCAACCCTCCTTGCCGACATTACCATTGCTCCCTTTGCCTCGCCCCGGTAAGCGCCCGTCCCCAGCAGGGTGACTCAGTGACGCACAAGCAGCTGATTTTTTCCTCCACTAAACCCACAATTCGCCCCGATTTCTCGCTGTGACGCCCGTGACGCTGTGCGGAAGCGCACCACCACCGGCATTCCGGCGGCGTGTTTTGGTCCTTCATCAAATTTTACCGCAGTCATTTTCCGGTCGACATCCTCGGAGCCTCTCGAGGCCAGTGTACGAGCTCGCGCGCGCGCGCGCACCCGGCTCGGAAATATGCCGTTCCGCCGCCGTGGGAAAGTTGCCTCGCGTCCTCGCCGCAGGAAATTTGCTCGGCGTCCGGCCCGCAAGCCGAGGGAATTTAATTCAATTCCAGCGTCCACTCAAACGCCTCGACAACCGATCTTTAGCTACCGGCCCGAACGGGCGCGAGGAAGGAGTGCGAGCGCGAGGCAGGATGAAAGTCAATTTCCCACGATGTTTTCCAGATCACTGGCTTTTCGCCCGTGTTCTGCCTTTGATACGCGTCACTCGATGCCGATCAGTCAGATCAGATTCGCACGCTCTGCCGTGTTGGGTCGCCGTGCCTCACCATCCCTCCGATTGCCACGCACCTGCTCCACGGCGAACGGTTGCATTGGGCACAGCAAGGCACGGCACATCTTTCAAATTAAGAACCTTAGCGGTTGGGCGTGAATCACGGCGGAGAAGTTAGAAATTTCGTCGTTTAATCTCACCTTCACCTCGAATTTCCTTACCGCGCTCACCTGCGGCGGTATCTTCCGATGGCGGGGCAAATATGCTGAAGATGGGAAGATTTGTAACTTTTAAGAAGATGGAAACCGTATTTTACGCTGTCATTGCTGAGAGAACTCAATCTAAGCGGAAAATTGGGAAACCAAACGAGCCGGCAGGAAGGATTTTTCGGGCTCGGGAGAAACTTTGCGATAAACCGTCGACCCGTTTCGCTCTTTCGGGAACATCATTTAGATGTTTTCAGCTTAAGGGGAATTAATTTTAATGATAAAAACTTTGCGCAGTAATGCTTAGATTTATGGTGAGAAATATTAGAAGGCATACTAATAGAATGAAAAGAATAAAGAATAAAATGCATGTTTAATGAGGATTTGAACTATAGTGAAAATTGTAATTATGCATAAAGGATTTCTTCAGGAATACTGTTCTTCGGCTCATACTCATGGGTCTTCAAATAGGTAAAGAAAAGGAAACGAATATGTCTGAAACAGCAACAAAAACACTCGGAATCGCTCGGATCCGCTTTTCGCTTGTCTCACTGCACACGCTATCGTTGTTTAGAGGGTTGAAATTTGTTCTTTTGTTTATCTATTTTTGTTTTGTCCACCGTCACGCTGTAGTGTTGTGCTATTATCTGGTGCTGGTTACGCGATAACATCATGCTGCTCTCTCCCACTGTCCTTGGCAAGCACCGTATTACAGCGTTTTTTTCTGCCCCGTTTCCTTCCCCGTTTGATTTCGCCCCAACCTCGCGTCCCGTAACTAGATTCCCAAACAAGGGATTAGTTTGCATGTAGTGAAAAATTTCGTTGTGTCGGCTAGCGCTACAGGTGCAGGGAGAGCAGTGGTTGTGTGTTTGAATAAATTATTAAGCTGCACAACCTCGTTTCGTTTCGGTCAGCATGTCGGCATGTATCCAACCTGCCTCGAACAATCCTCGCCGGGTAGTGGGATGGGATGGGACCGGCAATAGGGAGAGAAAGTTTCACCACATTTATGGCACAAATATTTGTTCGCGTCGCAGTCAATGGCAACTCGTTTCGCTTTTCCTGCCAGAAGTGCAGGTGTACGGTAGTAAAACATCAATTTGCCATTATTGTGCTAGACAAAACTGGACCTTATGCTCGAAAATGAACAACAGCCCGTTACTACCCATTAATGTATGTTGTGTCCCGTATGCTACAACAATAATATGTGTGCTGAATGTTTTTTCACATTTTTTGTAATCTTGAGTACGAACAACAACGCTGTGATAAATCTATTTTGTTGTGCGACCTCGAACTTGTAAATGGCATGAACATTATGTTTTTTTACAAATTTTAGTTCAAATGGCAGACAAAGCTGTAGCGAACATGATCTAGAAATGTGTTGGAACGTAAAACATGCTATGAAAAATTCGTCGCTTCTATCCATTTACATTTTTCACGAAACTTATCAAACAAGAGAATGCTGCTCTATTCAGTTTTAGAGCAAAACGAAAGCATACAAAAAGACTTAGGTAAAGATTTAATTTGTAAAAAAAAATTGAAGCAAACGAAAAACAAGTCTAACCTAAAATTGCGTTTTTCTAATCTGATACTTCCGAATCGATGCGAATCAGATAGTTTTATGCTGCAACCAGCAATGGGTTTGTTTAGTTCTGTTCATCGAGTTCTCAACAGCTTCTCGCGTTCGTGAAAAAAACACGTCAATCAATGACAAAACTGAACAGCCCAGAGTTTATCCCAGATCCGATTAAGCGTCAACCACCGGGCGCCTCCATCGATCACTTCGACCATGCGCCTCCACTTAGTGCGAGGTTTACCACGTACCAGGTGGCCAACGGATATGCGACAAAGCATATACTACCCCTACTCCCTCTACTACAGTCTGGCGCGAACGAATTGCACTAATCCCCAATCGCAAAAAAAAAACGCGATCGTGCGAATGGAATGTGATTAGATTAGTGGAGCACACACAAACACGCGCGCGCACGCAAAATGTCCGAGCGAATGGTGGTGATGGTAAAACCAGCTCAACCTACCACCACGGCCAGGCATCCGCAAACCGAATTTTGTTTGGTTTAAGTTTTTATCACTCTCATTTTTCGCCTATCAGTTAGTGCAGCCGGTTTTTTCAATTAGACCGTGCAGATGTTGTGTCGCAGATAAAAACAACACGCAAAAATAAACGTGTGCGTTTATTTGATTTGCCACAACTGGGCGTTTTCGCGGGCGCGCCAAAGTATTTGCGTTTAGTTTTCGAACTGGAGTCTGTGTGTGTGTGTGTGTGTGTGTGGATGTTGCTAGTTCGATAACGGATACATAATTGGGGGGAAGTCACTAAAACGCGAAACCGTTCCTGGTGCAGTGCATCGTCAGTATTTGCACACTTCAAACAACGTGAAAACGTGACTTCGGCAGCTGGAAAGATGAAAGCGAAACTTGCCGTCTACTCGTGTGTTTCAGCGAACTCAGGCTACCACGGAGTGTGTTGGTAGTGTGTGTGTGTGGCTGTTAACACGCACCATCCCCAAAACGGTTCCTTCTCCGTTTCCGTGCCAGATGCAGTGGGCATCGTTTCGTATCGATGACTTACGGACGAAACACCCTGTGCCCTGTCCTGCCCTGGGCACGTGTTTGTGGTTCACCAAAATTTATACCATCCCTTGACCCCGGGACCCGGCCCCGTCGGCGAGGTTAGCGCCCCGGGGCCGGGGGGGGGGGGGGTAAAGGACATGCAAGAAACACGACCGACCTATCGCCAAACGGAAACCACCCATTTAACATCGTCGATGTTAACACCCGGCCTCGGCCCGCTTGAGCGTTCCTCGAGTGAATAATAAACTCCGGAAAACCGATAATTGTCTTCTGGCGCTGACAGTAGGTGCATGCGGTGGGTGGGTGGGTGCAGGAAGAGAGAGAGGTCGGAGGAGGGTCTTTCGGGCACGGCCGTTATCGAACCCCACACATCGCATTCGCGCAGCACATTTTCCTCATTCATTGCCCGGGTGACAGCGCTGTCAAAGTTTCTTCTCTCGAGCCGACCCTCGCTGCTGGCATCAATCCTGGGCCTGATTGCGCCTGAAGCGACACGACACGCGGTGGTGTGCACGGTGAACCCAAACATGCCTGGCATAAATTTAAAATTATCGATTGTGCGGTGTGCTCGTCGTGTATGGGCGTGAGCGTGTATTTGTGAGCCGCACGGACTCGATTATGTTCCTGCGGTCAGGCTACGCGCGCGCTCGCTCCCGTAACATCCTGGCGGCGGCACTATAAATTGCAACAATTTATGGCAAAGCATAAACAGCCAACCCCCCGTATAAACGCCGGCCCGCTCCAAATTGAGACATCGTGGTGGCGCGCGTATTTTAATTGTCCCTGCATAATGCATTAAAAATCGGCACACAATCGGCGCACGAAACGAATGGCGGAATCCCTTTTTCGCGCGTATTGGATCACGGTGTGGGTGGAGAATCGAAATTAAAATGGAACCGTAACGTCAATCATGCACTCGCTGGGGCTGGTGAGGTGGGCGGAGAAATAATATTTGTTCATTTATTTATCTGTATTTGATTTAACACTGACGCCTGCCTGAGCGGAATAAATTATGCAGCACGCAATTGAGACGGTTCAATTGATACCGTATGTAACGGGCCAGGATAAAGGCAAAGCTGTTGTTAACAACAACAACAACCTAGTCCGCGGTTAATACACTATAAGTAATGTATTGTAAAATTAATAGGAATGTTTGCAATTTAAATTAAATATTCGTAGAACTCATCAAAAAAACAACTCTGCAGAACAATTCTGCAGCATGTGACTGATACCGATCATTGACACTGAACCCATCATTTGTGTGATTAACAATCTGGAATGTAGCAGAAAGCTATGCGATGGTCAACTTCACGCTACTCTTTCTTCGGTTGCCTATACTGTCTGTAACGAAATGAGAGTTTGTGCAGGGAATGCTTGCAGTGCCGTAACCGCTGCTGTATTTACTGCTAAGTGGCGACCCCTTAATGCACCGAACCCACCCGAGCGGGCCAAAAGCTCGCACGCAGCCCTGCAGGGGACGCCGGAATGTATTGCAAATTTACAGAGCTAAACGAACCGTGTAAAATCTAACCAGTAATTTCAACCATGACACACACACACAAACACACGCCCGGAGAAAAAGTGTACATACCATTTCCCGACGCACCAGGAGCGTAGAGGCATTAAGCCTTCTTTTTTGAGTTTTCTTCACAAACAACAACCCACCGTACGGGTGTGTGAGTCCCTCGTATATGGGCTCGCCGTCACGGTGCTCCTGCAGCATTCCAAGACCCCAATCCCATCGGCCGGCGCGTGTTTGTGTGTGTTCCTCCGGTGACTAGACAACGGATGGCGTTTCCGGTACCATTCCTAATCCCGCACTGGGTTAGTATTCACAGGACAGTGGTCCACATTTCTGGTGCAGGCGTATCGAGTCGCCCTCCCGGAGGAGCTTGACCAATCGATAAATTTAACTTTGACTTTCAGCAGTGCAGCCGGTGCGGTTATTCCCCATCTCCACGGCGTTGCGTAAAGGTGCTTCGAAACCGCATTCTGCACAAAAACAAGCACAGAAAGTTAAGTCAGTTTTAATCCAGACCAACCCACCCTACCGATACGCAAATCTTGCACCGGTTCCGGCCTTTTTGTGGACAACGTCCATGATGCCTCGTTTGACCGAGAGGTGTAGCATCTACTGAGCAGCGAGAAAAGTTGTCCGGTTGCGTGCGGTGTAACAAGGGATAAGCAAAGTCTATTCACGTTGCCGGAACACAAAGGATCGCCGAGGCGGAATAAGAGTTTAATCGAACTTAGAGCGTTTGGAAAGTATAATCGACCAAACTGTGGCATTATTTACCAATTTTACTTTACTTCTTCATGGTACAGCTCTCTTTCGCAGTATCTTGAATGTGTGCAGTAAACACTCTATACATACTTATTGTTTTCCATCCAAACTTTAACAAAAGCAACACCTTTAACAATTGTATTCCTGCCCGACGTTTAACTCAATAATTGGCACCTAAAAGATGACACGTGACGCGATGTTCCTATACGCTCCAGTGGAGTTTATATATGTTTTCAAGATGTTCACATGAAATCTGTTCCTGTGGAAGTATGCAGCGAGCATGCAGTTATCTGTGCGCATCCACTCACGAGCCACCCGACCGATCTGCTGTTCTCTGCATGCATTTATTCTTCCCTGATTGCCCTGTCACCTTTTTGCTTAGCATTGTTCCGTTTGCCTGGCACACGATGGAGATGGCCTTTCGAGAGCACGTTTGAACCGGGTCAGGCGAGGCGAAGAAGGAACATGATCTGGCCACTCCCCCCCCCCCCCCCCTTCCATCCCTCTCCCGTATATCTATTGACTCATGCAAAAGCGTCAGTCATTAAGGTGCGAGAAGAAAAGTAAACATTCAACAAATGTCATCCTGCGCTCATCCGTGCCCGTCACCGGGCGGTCGTCTTCCGTTTTCGATTTCTTTCTCCATTAACCTTGAGCTGCTGTAGGAGGGAGCATCAACGTCGGGCAGGACGCAACTGCCAGCCGCAGAAGCCGAGCATGCATGTATGCAGGCATGCATGTGCCAAGCGATGCCTAGGGATATTTGGCGAGGTACGCCACCAACAGGGCGCCGCTGTGGAAAGGACGAAGATGATGATGATGTCGTCTCCGGGTCGTGCTTTAAACGAGGACGAGTTATTCTACGCCCGCTCTCTTTTGTGCATGTGTGTGTGTCTGTTTACACCTTCCCCTTTTCCCTGGGGCGTCCGGCTGCTTGCATATGCAGGATGTGCAAGCGAGCAAGGCGCACGCTCCCAACAACATCAACAAAGTCCCCGCGGAGCGGAGCGGGCGCCTTCCCTCGCACAGGCGTCGCTGGCAAAGGTGCAGGAAAAATGCATTTCCCGTGCAGCACAAACGGCTTCCGTGCAATTGCTGCCACCGATCTTGGGGGTGGGAGTGGGAAAATTTGCCACCTTCGCAAATGTGCAAATGCTGTTTGTTCCTGCTTCGTCTTCGTTGGCGTCGTGATGAATGGAACTGAAAAATGGCGAATCGTTTGAATTGAGGTGAACGTGTGTGTGTGTGTGTGTGTGTGTTTGTGTGTGGACGAGTGGATGGATGGGTGCGGTTTAGTGCCACACAATGGCGCTTTCAGTCGATTGTTGAAGGTGGCAACGATTGTCACGCTATCACAACTATCTGGGTAACAGGTAGAAGCAGATGCTAATGCTGTGATTTATGCACTGGGATGAAAAGAACGAATTGTGAGTGCAAACCAACTGGTTCTGATAGTAAATGCTGTATTGATCGTCTAACAAGTAGTCGACGGCTTTCAGTAAAGCAATAGAGAGCGATTGAATAGAGCGAAATGTAGTCAGAAATGGAAGACTTAGACTTATGTTAGGTTGTTGTGCCAAGAAAGATGGTAAAAACATATCCATTTTAAAAGATGTTGTTGCAATAAGTAAATATATTAAGTAAATAAGTAAATACACCAATCAACAGATAAAGTAAGCCTAATAATGTTTCCCTTTTTTCCCCTACAGATTTCAATGGTGATGGAAAACCGGATAACATCACGTTCATGATCAAGCGCATCAAGGTGCACAACCAGAATGCGCTGAAAGATCCCCTGTACCGCTTTCCGGGCAACTACGGTGTGGAAAAGTTCCTAGAGCTATTTTCGGGTAAGTTTCCTACTTCCTTCCGAGACCATCCGCCCCACTCAAACCACCTCGTGACAGGATGTACACTCCACCCGGGAGCTCGCATTACTTTCCGGTGTATGCTGCATTTGTATTTACTTTTTTTCACAGGCGCCCTGAGCGAAATGGGAGGCGTCGTGCACCGCGTTCGCCTTCCCATTCCGGGCGACGGTTCTCCTATGGATGAATAATAAAAAGTATCATAGGCTTGGCGAAAGAATTGCTCCAATAAATCCAAATAATCCCTTTCGCATTGGATCGGCGGACGCCTTTACTCGGGCGTCGCCGACACCAAACCGACCAATAACAACAGCAAAAAAAAAGCGGGTTGATTTGCTCGGAAATAAAAGTCAATTGGGGGAAAACCGATGACTGTCAATGCATATTTTATTGAAGGTCGTTTCGGCCGGGCCCATTCGAATGGGTGGATAAAAGGTTTTCCCCCGGTTCCGAAGATCCGTCCGCCTGTTTCCGTGACGTTTGCTCTGCCGTGCTGCACATTTCGTTCCTTATGGGTGCCCATTTGAATGGGGTGAAATGGAACGAATGGCACGATGGCAGTTTGTTTGAGTCTGAGTGGTGAAAATTCAATGTCAGCACACACACACACACAGCGCTCGATAGCGTTTTTTGGGCTAGAAACGGTGCGGCGCGTATGTTATCGTTCTGCTTTCGCTGTGTGTCTCGCTAACGAGCTAGGGAACGTTGGGAAATTTACGCTCCCGCTATCCCTTTTTATAATAATGCAAATATGGCGCCCTGGGTTGTGCAGAAAACGAGTTTTGAGGGTGGACGTGAAGATACAAAATAACGAATGCATGGCGAAGGAATGTGGTTGATAACTAGATATCTAGATTTTGGAATTTAGCTCACTGCATTGCCAATTTGCGTACTGTGCCGTAGCTGGAAAAATAGGCATTTCTAAAGAAATGTTTAATTCCAAATTTTATGTCGAAAACTACTCTCGCAAACATGTAAGGCCCTATAGCACAGAAGAACATGTTAAACTTTGCTTTAAACAGTCCGACAGGCCGTATGAACGTACACGTACACTCGTATTCAACATGAGAGCAACTTAGACCACTCGAGAACGCAATGCAATTATATTCCAGTTTGCACGGGCCATGGTGGTGCGGCTGTGCTGAGCGGGGTGCGGCGTGTGAGACGCTTGCAAATGGCCTTGCAATTTACCAATAAATTTTCAGCACAAACCCGTTGCAGACGATTGCAACCTTCGCCCATGGACACCGTTTCTGGAAGGTGTGTGGAGTGGAGAAAAAAAAACCCCAGCTTGATCCTATTTGGTTCCTTCCACTTGGCGTCGGTTTGGCCCTGCCAAAAGTAAAAACGTGGCCTGCGTTCTCGCGTCGGTGTGCGCCCGGGAACGGGTGAAGTAATAGGAAAGAAAATTGCACAAATGATGATTTACCATTTTCCATCCAATTTGGGTTGTGATTTATAATATACGACCGTTCCATTCTCGCCCCACCCCCTGTGAGCGGTACGTACTTTAAATACATTACTGTACGATCCCGCCAGGGCAGCCATTTGCAGGCATGCAAAAGCATCAATAAATGCATTGGTTTTTGTGGAATGGGGCTAAAGGGTTTCGTATCGCTGGCGAATTCTAACCGTTTGGTTTGCAGCTATTACCGAAGATGCTGCTGAAGAAAACGAAACAAAAAATATGTTCCACTATCGACTATAACGATAACATTTCCAAATGCCCCACTGCTTCTAAATCAAATTTCGAAAAAATCATCACCATTAAATGCATGGGCAACACTTTCCACATGAATGCACTGTACGATGGTAATAAAACCACACATGAAAGAGGACTTCAACACACAACGTTTTTTTGCTTTTATCATTTATCATTTTATCATATCATCAAGACGATCTAAAAGGACTTTACAGTGTTGGTCGTCCGGTGTCATTCTACTGACATGACCAGCCCACCGAAAGCTGTGAGTCTAATGCGCCGCCAATAGAAAGGTTATCGACCAGCTCATAGAGCTCGTCATTGTAACGACTCCTCGATTGTCCTTCAACACATGCGGACAATCAACAACCCTCCTGAGCATCTTCCTCTCAGCGGAAGGTATTGTCAGAGTATTGGAATCACGAATGTTTCATTTAGTCCCAATTGTCCCAAAGATTTCAAGCCACCCTTTTCAAACCGACCACCACAGAACTCGAAGTGCATGGAGAAAACTTTCCGAAATTTTCTATTTTAAAAGTCCAAAATATAAAACATACAATTTAGGCACTTGCTTCTCATTCCCGTGACAACTCTATCGGTTGTAGACGCAGCTTTCGTATGTTGGTACCATGTACTTAATGTTCAAATAGGCATCGGGACCTCCGCACTGTTCCAGCAGCTCCAACGTCGCATTGACCACGTCACCGATTCGGCGACCGCCTCGGAAGTCTATCCGATCGGCGATGTTAACACGCCGCTGCTTGTACAGGTTCAGCGTGGGGAGAAGCTGTCTGTAGTATGGAACCATGGCAATTCCTATCGACGGTCCTGTTCGAAGAAAATAGAGGAATAGAATAGATTGTTAAATTAATTCACGGTATGTTTTCATTATGGAATTAGACTTCACGGAGTTAACTTCAGGTGAATAATGTGGCTGATTCACACATGTGAACACAACCATTGACATCTCTCAAATAAGAACACTCCTTTTGGTCCTTGAAACCACGTCAAATAATCTCTAGTACCAGATCTAACATACTAATTTCCAAAGTGATTTTTACGAAGCATTTCTTCCATCATATGTTGCCATTCAAAATTTGCATTCCGAAGTAAATGCTCCACCTGGTGGTTCTGTTAGAAACGTAAGCGTAAAAATTAACCCATTACTCGCCAATCGCGCCAGCTGCTCTTGCCAATGTGGCCGGCATACGGTGCGGTCGAAAGCACCATGTTCGAATGCCGGCTTGAACAAAACCATTGCATTAACGTTTTTGTTTCTTTTTCATCCCGGAGGTTGCGCAAACCTCAAACCAGACGCGTTCAAATGGGTGGTGCATGCACATATGTGTCAGGCACATTCCATGTGCCAAAATTTCGCCCCGTCAACGCGTTTTCTGCGCTGCTGTGCATGTAAGGAAACTTGTATCTTCCCGAATTCCGAACACTCGGCCGTGAATGTGCTTTCATGTTTTTCATCGTTATGTTTCTCTAATTTCAAATTTCGTTCATTCCACCTCCTCGCTCGGCACCGGAGCAGTGCTGCAGGCACCTTCAGGATATGGCGTACCGGTGCAGATGGTTTGCAAAAAAAAAAAGAAAGAGGCGGAATGAAACCAACCAAACCCCATTTGTGGCGCCCCGGGACAGCGTGGGTATCGCCCTGGGTTTTCACATATTTCGTCCCATTTTATCTATTCGACTTCTGGTGTATGGAAAATGGCCCCGTGCGGCTGCTACTGCTGCAGCGTCTGTGCCTGCGATGCAAGTGGACATTCACCTGGTATCGGGGTATCCGCCTTTTTATGGTTCACCTCGCATCACCAGCGTTTAAACGCCGGTTGAGAGCGTTCTTCTGTGCCACCGGGATGGGGTGAATGCGGTTGAGTTTCGCTGTTCAAATTTGCACCCAACCCCCGCCCAGACAGACACACACACACACACAAGCACACACACACAAAACCATGTAAAATGTTGTAAAATAATGATGGGCCAACAGTAAAAATCATAAAATAATACTGTCAGCCATGTGCACCCGTGGGTGAGTTGGCTGGGTGTGAGTTTTTGTCGGGAAGGGGGCGGGGGGGGGGGGGGGGTTGTTTTGTTTCCGTTCTTTTGCGAACATTCCAACGCTCGAACCCCAAAACACGCGCGTAGGAAGGGCGCCTGCTGAACGTGAGGCCCGGCAGAATGGGACGAGCGTTTTTGTGGTTTTACAAGAAGCTACAACAAGAAGGGCCGTGGCCCGGACTGGCCCGTGGGCGTCTTCCCGTGCTGTTCTAAAGCAAGCGAGCTCCAGGTTATGATTCCCATTTCACGTCCGCCCGTATTTGAGCATGTATTTTTACTGCGTTTCCGCGCCGGCACGTGCCTTCCGGAAGCCACTCGCTTACCGCCGCGTTCCTCCGCACGGGCGAGCGCCGTTTGGTGAGAATATTGTTGGAAAAACAATACCGGAGCCGCGCTATTATGTGTGCTCCGGCTGCATTGTGTTTCATTCAGCAGACAAGCCGGCCCACCAGAAAGGGCTGCCGCTGCTAGGCGCGCGCGCGCGGAATAGATGACAAAAGATGAGGATGGGCGCGAAATTCGCCGAAACGACTAACAACTCCGGTGCGCTTTTTTGGACAGCGTGCCGAGTTGAACGGACCCACGGAAACGGTTTGTAACGAGAGATGAAATAAAAACACCATCCGGGGAGGATGTCACGAGTCGGGCTCCTCAACGCCGCTACCGGAGCGGATATGAAGTTTCTTCGCAAATAATCTTTCCCATCGTGAGTGACGCGTTATTAAGATATAAATAAGGATTAGAACATTGGAATAAATCATTTTAATAGCTCGATTGTCTGCAGCTGCTGGCACAAACTCCTTCGGTTATCTCTGCACAATGGTATTACGGCCGTATCCGATGGGGACACATACGAGCAATTCGCTCCCTGCTCATGCTAACTGAATTACACGTTAACGATTATTGCAGCACACGTGCCAATCTCGCCGCTGTAAATGAAGATTTTCAATTAGCTGCCACAACTGACAGTGCAGCAAGCAGCACGAAGAAGAAAAAAATAACCAAAGCCCATAAACCAAATGCCACTAACTTGCCCACGGGAGTGAGAAAGAGAGAGAAAAGGGGCAAAACCGCGCGGGATGAGGCCGGAATAAAGTCGGAAACTCTCAACAAGCGACACGTTTGTCATGTTTCAACGTTAATGGAAAATTAAAATTTAATTTCCCATCTCTCTCGCACGCCCTCTCTGGTGAGTCGGGCATCCCCCGACTCTCTACACCTGGGAGTGGCTTTCCTCTCTCGCACGTGTGTAAATTCGTCCCACGGGGATTCCATCCGTCCGCGTCGTCCCATGTACTGTGCGGGCACTGTGTGCAAGTGCCATCAAGCCAATCCCGAGAGTTAGAGTGTGAGAGAGAGAGAAAAAAAACGAATGACAAACCATTTCCACGAACAGTGTGGAAACCCACTTGCGCTAATGCCGCGCTGGCGGCAGACGGACCCGGCGCGGCTCCGACCGACTCCCTGGAGGGCGCAACTGTCGAAGCTTTCCGAGATATTAAAACAATCCCAACAGGTGCCGGAACCATAAAAACGCTATCAGTAAGTGGCTGCTCGGATACCTTGCCAGGGTGCGAGGGGCGCGCGGCGCCACCACCACCCCAGATGGGTGTTCTATTGCAATACTTTTTTTGCTGTGTGTGTGTGTGTGTTTTAATTTCAGTTTTACTCGCCATAAACAAAATTAATTAAACCCTCGACCGGCGCGATGGCCCAGTGAGATGTGAGTTGTTTGTGTGCGGTGCCACCGGAAGGCCACCGGTGAAAGCTATCGGTGTGCGGCTACCGGTGCCTCGTTCCGTCGAATCCTTTCCTAGCCGATTCTTGGCGAGCTTGGGTACTGAACGAGTTTTCAATGCTTTCTCGCCTTCAGCTAAGATTTCAATCAAACGCGCATTAGGGCGCATATCTCTCTCTCTCTCTCTCTTTCTTGAGTGGGACGAAATATCGAAATTGCTTATTTTATCTCATCTAATTTTGAGATCTTACTGCTGTGATAGTCATCGATTATAAACGATCAACTTTACTACTGCATGGTTTTAACGATCAAAACCAGATCTCTTATCCAGAGAAAATTGCGTCATTAAAATTATTGCGAGTCGAGAAACCATTTGGAACTGTTCGACAGTTAGGTTCATGCTGCATTAGGATGTTAGGATTAGGATTAGGAAATCATCTTTTAAAATCTATTTGAATAAATTCTACACATCACTATTCAGTGAAGTTTCTTAATAATTCTCAGTGTCATAATCAGGGTGAGTTAGGATTTGAGAATACAAAATATAAATAAACATGTTTCATATTCATTATTTTCATGTTGAAACTGTCTTTGTGCAGAGCTCTTTTAGTTTTATGAGAATTGCCAAAACCAACATGAAGGATTCGATACAATCTAACGCATATCTTAACTTTATGAGTTTAGATTTATCTCTCAGCTTTGCTGCAGCATGTTTCTTTTTCAAGCACAATTCTGCCTCGTAATGCTTCATACATCCAAGATGTTTTCCCCCGCGACGACATTTCGCCGAAATGAAGCTACAACAAATGTATCAATTATCAACTCAATCTCCGTAGTAAAATGAAAATAAAATCATCCCCAACGAGCGTCGTTTTGGGCGTCACGATACAAGAAACGAGATTCGCTTGAATTGCAACGCCCGCGTTGTTTCCACCAAAAAACCCTTAATCCAAAATCCGGCGTCTGCGTTGGAGTACTCCGCCCCCAGCCCTGTACTCCGTTTCTTTTCTATCGCCATCGTGTCTTGCTGAAGAACGCTCCGCATCGGTGCCGGAGATGAACCAGACGCGACAAAACACTTTCTCCCTCCACTCGCCACAGTATCTCGACTCTTGTCATCATCATTTCGGCCGTCGTCTTCGGGACGAGATAAGTCCCCCCCACCCACGCACCAACCCGTCCGACTTACCGACACGCAGCAGCTGCTGTAACGCTCTTAATGTCGCAATTATAATGTCCGGATTTCTCGTATTCATCGCCTCGCGCATCGGCAGTATCAGCATCGGAATGGTCTGGAAGATCTGCGTGTTTATGTTCGATTACGCGAACGGGAGAGAAAGAAAGCAAATGCAAAAGTTAATGAAAAATGAAACACAAGACACGGCCAACTGTAGCTAAAGTCCCGGCCGAGCGTCTTCTCGATGACGTCATTCATTACAATCAGCCACTCCAAAGGCACACGCAAATGGAGCCTGGAATGGAAATCTAAGAGATTATGATAGCATCACAAATCGGTTGGAAGTAACGACCGCAATTATAAGCATTGTTGTCGGTGCGCTCGGCAGAACCCATGCCCATGAGAGTGCGTGAGCCCGCCCTTGCCCGGGCAAAACCCAATTCCGGTTATCTTCAACCCTGCCGGCGGTCCGTGTTCGCCGCTGGAAGCAAGCGATAGGATGACTGGTGTTATCCATGACGCGGGCAGCAGTGTCCCATCGGCAGGACGATGTGTATCTGCCTGCGGTAGCCATCCCCAGCGCCAGCAATCCCAGCCCGAACGGTCGCCATAATAATCTAATCGTAGAACGGTTCACTAAGCCTAATCCCGAGTGTGCCAATGAACTGCTTCCGGTCTCCGCACGCTCGCTACACCGCCGGCCCTGTGGAGACGCTGGCGAAGTGTCCTGAAAGTAAATTAATTTTTTCATCCAATTCCATCGCATCGCCTGCGGTCAGTCACACTTTGCCTGCCCGAAATTCGCTTTCAAGCGCTCTCTTCTAGGCGCCCGGCTCGAAGGGCCGTTCAGCCGCACCACGGGGCACGTTCGGCTTGTAGGCATCCTAATGCAGATGATGCGAACGATCGTTAGAGACCAACCGGGCATAGCCTTCACGTTGGGAGGTACCTGATGTTGATGAGGCGCCGGTTTGTGCTGGTGGGCCCCTCGGAGTCAGCCAACCGAGTTAGCCGTCATCAGCATTAGCAGTGCCCATCAAGGATCATCTACCACCCGCTGCGCTACGGCTACCACTACAACGCGGCAACGCAGCCAGCCCCGTGCGCTAATCTTCATCAAATTAATTTATTAAATTATTTACCATCATTGAGGCGGCTTTTTTCGAGCGTAAAAATCAAGAGCCATCTCCTGGACGCGACTCCTCGAGCCGGCCAACTCCATGCCTTGAGAAGGGGTTGAAGAAAGGAGAGGCTCCACTTGCCCGGGTTCATTGGCCACACTGCCAGTGAACCAGAGGACGCGTCGGACAGGGAGGAGTCAATCTAATTTTTCAATCCCGGCCATCTTGTCTGCGCGTCTGACGACGAGACCACTCGGGGCGGAGAAAATCGACGCCACAGCGGAGCCGGGATGAAATCGTGGCAAATTGACATCACTGTGCGCCGATAGCGAGAATGGCAGCCAAAACTAAGAAATTTCCACAGTTTTCTCCCCCCCCGGGGGTGGTGCGTTCCACAATGTTGTCACTCCTGGGGACGGTCCTAAAAGTGGCCAAGAAGGACAGGACGGCAAGCACACCGAAAGCGTGATAAAGGCAAAGTTTTGTCCATTAGCGAAATGGTTAACTCTTGTTGCTGCTGCTGCTGCTGCCGGTGTTGTTGTCGTCAAAGGTTCTAAAGTTTATTAATTTTAAGTTTCGCCCTCACCCACTGCAAGCGATGGGAGCGCGTGAGAGCGGGTTGCGCCAGCATATTGGTCGCCGCCCAAACGGGATCAATAATTCCACAGCATAATTGTGTACCGTAGCGCTGGCCAGAGGAGCACCCGTGGGAAATTGTTTACGTACGCTTCGCAGGGGTATGAAATTGGCAGGTTCCGGCCAAAAAAAAAGCCGGGCGACACAGTGTGGGTTGACTCGAAATAGCTTAAAGTAATCGCATCGACGGTGGTGGATTCGCCACTGGCTCACCGAGCGCCTCATCATTTCGGCGGAGTAATTAAGCATGCAAAAGTTTATTCTAAGCACCAATCTGGATACAATGGCGAAAACTTGACGTTGTCAATCGTCACCCCCGGCTCGGCCGCCAGGGCTTCGTGCGCACGCTGGTTTTAAGCGCCACAGCGGAACCCCGCTGTGAATGATGATTGTGCATGCAGCTGAATCATTAATTCCGGCCCGTCTTCCTGGGGCGTTGCCGCGTTGCGAGCGGTGTGTATAAATTCAGGCGTTTGTCAAACGGAATCTTCCCACGCATGCCGCCTGTCAGCCACGCCCGTGGTTCGACGGCGGGCAGCTCGCTCTAATACCTCCATGGGCCCTCGGTGCCCGGGAACTTGACTGCCAGTTGCCATCGCTATCAAGACCGGACAAATCCGGGCCGGGCTGTGGACCCACCGAGGTGCGAGGTGAGGCTGCCGGCGTATCATGCCACGGAAAGAAAACTTCATTTGAATATTAAATGATTTATGTTTATGCGATCACCGTCTGCCGGTGGAGAACCACCATGGGATTATTGCGATTGCTCACTGTAGTTGTGTCTGTGTGGGTGTTCGCGCTCTCGCGACTTCTTACGGACGAGAGACACAACTTCGACTGTGTGTGGAGCCCGGGATTCGATTGCGGTGTGCATTCTTTTGTGCCACCCACTTCATTCGCACACCATCGATCTTTGTCTTTGCAGGCTGTATGTGTGTGTGTGGGTGTGGGTGCGCGTGCCCGCCAGTTTCCGAAGGGCTCCCAAACACTCCAAAAGACCACCCAGAACATCGTTACCGGGCGATAAATGTACTTCTTGCGCCTGCCGTGTTGTTTGTTTTTTTTTTGTTCTCTCTCTTCCTCTTCCTACACCTTCCGGCAGGGGGATCCTTACTCCTCCCTCCCTCCACCCGAAACACCTTGCTCCAAGCGCAGTGCTGCGGGGTCAAATTTTGCAATTTCTTAACTCTCATTATGATGAATTTGTATGTAAATCGTGGCAATATTTGAATATTGTTATACTCATTTCACGGTGCGCCAAAAGTTTTCCAACCGGGGGATGTTTTCTCCGGGGATGAGGAAGAGGGCCCCAACCGCATTCCTTTTCTCATTTGGCTTTCGGGCCACCCTGCCAAGCGGGTTTGACCTGTGCAGCCAGTGCAGGGAGTGGAGAAATACGATTCCATTTGCGATAAAGCTCAATGGGGAGAAAGTTTCGGCTCTCGAATCGAAGATTGTGAGACTTTCTTTTCGTGTCTGCTTGTTTGTGGTGCTATCTCTATCTCTCTCTCTCTTTCTCTGAATGGCGTAATCCTTGAGAAAACGTGCAATTGACGATCGCCGGCGTCAAAGCGAAACTCGTCGCATTCGTCGCCATTCCCATGAAGGTGGGCAAAGTTTGATCTAATTTCTTATTCCGTTTTGCTGGTGTTGTTTTCCGTTGTTTCTTTTTTGGAGTAGCGGATTTAGACTTCTTTGTCAGCGGTGTGCTGTAAGGATTCGTTCGACTGACCGAAAACTCATCGCTCTTGTACGCTTTCGAAGAATTTGGGACGGCAGCAAGAAAAAATGGAACGGACAAACACAAATAGATTTAGAAACAAATTCGTCTTTTTGCCAAACTTGAAGAAGACAACATATCTACAGTTGTGCGAACGTAACACTTGAGGTAGGGTGTTGCTTACGCTGTTACACGAGAAAAAGCGATCAAACATGCGCTTCAGGTGGTCTGCAGATTGAAAGCGAGTGTGATGGAGAATTTAAGCAATGTTCTTCATAGCAAGTGTATAACTGTTCCGATGAATTGCTCTTCGACTACTTTCATCTCCCAGAGGGAAATAATCTAGTTTCTTAATCCACCGTACTCCGGTTAATGGAAGAATGCTACACAATAATTAACTTTGAGGCTATCCCAGTCTCGAGCCAGTCTCGTCATCTTTATACCCAACTCCCTGCGACAATTCCCATTCCAACTACCGGAAGCCTATCATTGGAAAGCCGGGACGCATCAGTAAAGCCCATATCGCATTCCGATAGTGTGCCATTTCGAGTTGAGCGTAGGTCCCGAGGTCCCAGTATTAATTTTTCGGCTGCATATAAAAATGCACTATGCAAAAGGCGCTCGCCCGGATGCAATTACCAGCCCGCTTCCGGTAGGAGTCACTTTCTTCCAATTTGAGCGTGTTCTATCTCGGCAGGACGCGCCGCTATCTGGCCATTGGGAATGTGGATGGGGAGAAAAATGAGGTCAGCAGCGTCGTCATCGGTCTTCGGGCTCGGGTTTTGTGCGAGCAAGAGTGACGGACCGTGTTGGGGTTTAGCTGACGACCGATTTCCCACCGACGTGCCGCCCGACCACACGGAAGGTGTTCCAGCAGGCAGAAGCACCGGTAGGGCTTCGGCCAGGTTAGCGTGAAGGTCAGCGTTAAAGGTGGACCAGTGTCAGCAGTAACAACAGCCACGTGAGCTGGCTCTGCTTGTAGATGATGGTGGTGACGATGATGGCCGCCATTGCCTGCTGGCGAGGTTACAGCCTTGTCCTCTCCACGGTACATCACGTTGCCGTTTTGTTAAATGGAGTAAGTGACGAGTCGGACACGTATCCTTTCAGCTCGAACTCGCTCTCAACACACCCTCAACGGGGTACAGACACAAAAAAACGCGTCCGGTGTGTCCCAAAATCTGCTATAAATCTTATCCCCCCCCGGGGGACTGGATTGTGACTGGCTAGGCGGACCTACTGCGCATCACAAAACAGCACCGCGCTCACACCACGACACGGATCCTGCACACGGAAACCAACCCCTATTAGCCATTTGACGAAAAACTCCCGTTCCGGGAAGCGACCAAATGGAGGGTTCGTTTGCCCGTTCTGTACCGAAAACTCCCCGCGAGCCACTCGAGTGCCGCAGATTGCATTAACGTCCGTCAGCGTCAGCCGCGTCGGATGCTGTTCGCGTCGCCATCGTTCCACGGCTCGAAATGCAATTTCACAGTGTTCGCTTATTCATACGAATGCAATCGTGTGAGGAGCGAGGGATTGAGTTAGGATTTTTTTCCACCCGTTTTTTTCTCTGCTGCAGTCTTTGCAGACAGTATCTGACGCGCGCGAGAGAGAGAGAGAAAGCGAACCGGAAAAAAACTTTGCACATAGTTCGCGCAGTCCATTCCACCACAGTAGAAGCGCCACAGGCGTGCAACAGTTGGACCGTGTGCGGTGCTCTTTATCCTGCGAACTCTCGCGCTAACCAGCGGCAATGAATGCGAATGTCCACCGGGCGCACGCTGCCATGTCCAGCAATTAGATGCCATTCTAAGTAGAGCTTCCCGGAGAGCTAAATAATTTCTTCGGAATGTTTTCAATCATCACACGGGATTGAATTATGCATTCCGGAAGGAGCGAGTGATGTGAACCGCTTTCGAGATGGCGCTGCATTGAAATGCTAATGCTTTTATGTTTATACAAACGGCGGAAGCGTCGGGCTCTGGTGTGTATGTGTGTTCTATGCCGCGGTTTGTGTAAGCAAAGGCCCGTAGTGAATTTGTGTCACCCGATGCAAGCACATCGTATGTAAGCTTCCGCTCAGTTCTCCTGTTTGTGTAGAAATGCGAATCAATACACCTTAAATATACATTTCAAAATCCCGACAATTAACAGCGGTGACTCGCGTTGCAATGCATCAATCATGCACCTACCCACTCTCCAACTCACCTGCCGTTCGGTGCCGGCCGCCAGCATATCGCACACACCGTGCCGCGCGAACTCCCGGTACGGAAACGTCGACTCGCGCAACCTGCAATTATTTGCCACCTTTCGGTCAGAGTGTCGAATTCCACGCCGTCGTCCCATCGCCGCTGCTACCTACCCGTCGAAGAACAGCGGCAGATAGCGCTGATAGTTTAGCTGCTCCGGTGGCGTGTGCCACTTGATGCAGTGCTTCACGCCACGCGGTCCGCACTCACGCCCTATCGGTATGTCGCCGCGCAGGAAAAACCGTCGAAAGCACGAGGCGCGCGGCCGCCGCACGCGGAACAGCGCGATGGGACACGGGGGCCAGACGATCACGCACGGCTGGTGTGCCGCCTGCACCGTGAATGCCGGTACGTGCCGAAGAATGTCGGGACATGTGCGCGGCCTGCACCAGCACGGCATCGTACTGCCCGCGGGAAGCTTCGATTTTTGGTCCGCGACCGTCGGGACGGATGGCTAAAAAAAAAGCGTGCGGCTCACTTAGAATTTCCGGTACGCGCTTTTCGGGTTTTCGCGGGATTTTCGTTGCACAACGTCGAACTAGCGGGATGGAATTTTGAGGTTTTGTTGTCCGAAACGAAAAAGATTCACTCCAAAAAGTGGCTCCACTGTTTTTTGTTTTGTTTTCTAGCGCACAGCAAGCAGCTCTACCCAAAACTATCGCCGAAACATGTCGGTTTCCCTGTGACTACTGTGATGCTTGCGGTTGTTGAAAAGCGTTGCTAACTTGGATGCATTTTTTTGTTGTCTTTTTTACAGAGGAGGATTACGATGCGTTCTGCCTGGCGTACATGTTCACCTACCGCGACTTCGAGATGGGTACGCTCGGGCTGGCCTGGACGGGCGATCTGAAAAATGCCGGTGGCGTCTGTGAGAAAAATGGGGTAAGTGGAAATGAACTCTACAAAACGAACATCGCTCGACATTTCAAATGCACTCCAACTTCCAACGCATCGGCGACCGTCTTGCAGCGGCTGCGTGCTGTAATTGGCCGTCCTAATCTATGGCAAATCTTGAAATGATTTCCACACTATCTAGATCCAATTTGGCACACTTGCCGGCAGCGTATCCCGATCGGAAGCTACATCAAATTTAATGACCACTCATCGCCGTGACCGGCGGCGGCCCTCTTTCGGCCGTCAACTTTTCCACCGAGCGAACCGCGCCCGGGGTTCGTTCATCCCGAGTGTTCTGCCGTGCTTCTCCGGGTGGGAGGGTGTTTTTTATGATTATTGGTTCAGACACGGATGGGTAGCAGCTTTCCATTAAATTTCAATACCACTCGCTTCCACGTTGGGCCCTGCCCGGTAGGAACGGCGCGTAAACTGTATCTGGTGGCTTATTTTATGTGCCTCGAAAAGGACTAGCTGCTGCTGCCTCTGCCGTGGCACGAATTTTACTGCTTTGCGCGAGAAAGACTTCATCGGAGTCAATAGAGCCACGAGAATGAAGCCCCACCGAGGGGACGGATAGACGGTGGCATATGGATTATTCTCGTCAGACAGTCGTCGGCAGCTTTTATTAGGGAAGGTATGGTACCGTTTCAGCCGAGCGTTCCGTGTTTTCGATTGATCGATGCTTTTGCGTGGCAAGAACGCAGGACTACCAAAGCCGCGGGACGTTTTGTGTGTGTGTGTGTGGAGGACGGTAGATTACAAGTTCTTAGTTGCACGAAGTGGTTCTCTTTTTTTCTAAACGGTTTCCTACGGATTCCCCTCGTATCTCCTTTGCAAATGAGAACATTTCATGGGCCCTTCCCGGTCTTCAAGCATCCGTCCAGTGCCGCTCGCCGTGTTCGCGTTCGGCTGCATATGCACAGGTTCAGTTTCAATAAACTCGCAGCGCCATAGAAGCTGCCCCGTGTAGCAGAGACATCATTCGCAATTCAAATCAGACACTCCACGGAGCTCATTGAAAACCCAGCTGTGCATTGATAATCATCCCAGCGCTGGTATCGATGCTCGGCACCGGCGTTTCCTTCTCGATCAAGCTTCTCCAGTATCCTCAGGCACACCAGCGCACCGGGCCAGGATCAGAGTGAAGGAAAGACAACAGAAAAAAACGCTCCCGATGGAAAATGAAATGCATGTTCCGCGGCCGCGGAACAAATATACGCGCACCATGAAGTGCGGATAGTACCGTTTCGAGTGAAGTGGCCATAGTAGCGCTCGAAGTATGTACACTCCGGGACAAAGTTGTCCCGGCCGGAGAACGATGGCGTCCATCTTGTCATATTGCCTTATTTCGCGTCGAACACACACACACAGTGCCTTGGTCGTTTCACGCTCTTGGAAAATGAACGACAACGGCGTCGGGTGGCGTCGCTGTTAGCGCGCCTGTCAGCAGATAGTGTCCCGATGGCGCACCGAGCCATTCGGCGGTTTTCATCGTCCGGCGTACCACATCGACCGGGCGACCGGCTGCGACAGCGAATGCAAATGCATTCCGATCCCGATTTGAGGGACGGAGGAACATCTAACTTTTCGGTGCCCGTGTGCAATACGGGATGCCCTCCAGTGCGACTATTATTTCCAACGAGTTCTAGTGTGTCTGATGATTTTTTGTCTTTGGCTTTTTTGCCCCCGGTAGTGGATGTGTTTTTTTTTGTGTGTCTCAGAACGTAACATTATTTTACTACCGTCTGGTCGCCTCGGGGAGCTGCCATTGTGATGAACGATGGTGACGATTGGCCGTTCGCGTGTGCTTCAACAGTGTTTTTTTTTCGTGTTAGTGGCTGGGCTCTGCTTTGTAGAGTCTGGCCGGCGTTCGGGGGTAGCGTTATAGACACGACGCCAACTGTTGAATATTGTCTGATTTTTTTTGGGTGTCCGGCCCCAGCAAACTGCGTCCGACATTTCGACTCATTAGCCCCCGCGGCCAGCGGACGGACAGAAGTGTAATGGCCGCCGGTTGTTAGACGGGTTCAAACGAGAACAAAAGCCGTTCTGCTGCCACTTTTATTACAGCAACGGACATTTTTGTGCGCGTTGTAGTTAGGGCAACATTCGGGCGGTGGATAATATGCGCCCACAGAGTAAATAATTCACTGCTCATTAGCTTGTTTTCGTTCGAATTTGCTGTAAACATGTTCAAGATTGTATCGTTCTATGGCCACATTTTTATGGCATGAATCGTATTTGCGACGCGTTTAGTACAATTATCTGTCAAACTGTTCTTTCTTTTCTAAATTGTACAATTACTTCGATTTTTATAAGCTTCCCATCGATTTCTGTAAAAAAAAACAAGTTCATTATGTTATCTATAAATTCTTTTTAATCAAAGTGGTTCATTCCACCAACATGATTAAACGTTTACTATATAAATTTGACTTAATATAGAATTTCATATTCAAAATAGTCATAGAGTAAAAAAGGTGCATTCGGAATTTATTTCTCATAATGTACCAGGAAATGTTGAACGAGAGTTTCTAGGTGAAGAACTAGGTTTAGATCTAAATATCGAACTAGGTAAAGAATTTATCAATGTATAAAATATTTGGAAAAAGTCTACATCCGTTTAAACTATGACATTCTGTCTAGCACTCTAGAATATAGAACCTACAGTTAATATAACTACAGTCGTTTTAAAACGATTAAATGAGCTGATGAACTGATTTACATTTTTGATGAAAACGAATAGTAAATCTCAACTAATATACTAAGATATATTGTGTCATTAGGATAGGATTCGAATATAAAATAGACTTCAAACATCGCAACGCTTACCGCAATTCCTACCTCTGTAGCCGTCTTGGTAAGACGTTTCATCGAGAAGGAAAGCTTGACCGGGCGAAGAATTATTGGCTGCCATTGCGTTGTGCGACCCCACCGCTTTAATGGCATCGGCCCTGGCGAAGCCAGCTAGAAACAGATGACAGGTCGTAAAAACTCCTGTCCCACCGGATTCCGCGTCCGGCCGCACGACACGACACACGGTGGTGGGTTGGCCAGGCGGTGGCGACGGCGGCGGGATTGTGCTAACTTTCCTTTCACCATCTTTTGTTCTAAAAACTACCATTTGTTGCTGTCCTTGCCCGCCCCGTGCGTGCGCCGTTGCTACTGTCGGGATTAAAAAACATTACACCGTGCCATGCATATTACTTTCTGTATTTTCACTTTCACAAATGAATGGCTTTTCTGGGGCGACGGATTGTTTCGTTCCTCCGGTGAGAGGCCCGTTCGCAGCACCGCAAAGGACAAGCAATCGTTGTGGCCGGGTGACGAGAACGGATGGTCCCAGCGGATGGCGGCACGGGGACGGTGGTGACGGGGAGAGAGATAAAATATTCGCCCGCACCGCGTCCCACAGACACAGGGGACACACCCGGACACTGCTGCCGGCGAAGGTGTATTAGGAGGTGCCAATTTGTGCGAAGCTGGCTTTCGTCGCTTGTTTTTGGGACGAGCGCCCGAAGAGCGCGTGACATGACAAAAACAAATAGACAACTAAAATCCAAGATGCTACCGGGGCCGGGTTTTCCGGAACGTGCCCGTAGTCATTTGTCACCCCGTTGTGGTACGGCAAAACGCGGATTTATAGTGCCTCGAGAGGAGGTGGCTATATTTTCATTCCACAACTTTAACGACCCGGGGGTGAGTGTCGGTGCGGTGTTGCCGTTGTCGCATAAATATCTTTTTGTGGTTGAAAAATCTGTTTGAAGACGTTGCTTGCAGCACACTTCGTCCGTGATGAGAGCGAAACTTAAATATGCTAAGCTTCAGATGCTCCGGTCTGCTTCCCCGGCGCTCCGAAATCGACGATTCCCCCGCCAGCTAATAGTAATGGTAACAATGTAAGGAGATAAACAAGATTGAGAAGTAGTGCCACTCTTGACTTCCACTCGGCCAAAGGGGTGGGCAAAAGTTACCTTCCAAAGGAACGCAATCTGTTCCGCGCGCAACCTTTGCGCCCTTCTCGAGGAGCGGGCAAACGGAGCAGATCTATTTTCAACCTGCTCCAGCAGCAACTCGGCATTGTCCACGGCGGAAGAATCCTAGCCGGTGCAATAAAATTGCAGGGAAGAGAAAGAGAGAGAAAAAAAGGAAAACCTCCAACAACCGTCCGTCCATCGAAAATCCCTCACGTTAGGTTCGGGAACCGCACAAAGAAACAAAACACAAACTGCCGTCGTCGTCGTCGTCCTGCTTTTGTCGCATCTACCGGGGACCCGGGACTCGGGTAGGAAATGCAATTTCCGTCTCAATTACGGTGTGTCAGCAGTAAGGGTCCAGCAGTGTGGTGGACGCAGCAAAAGCGATCCCAGGACCGTATTGTGCTCGCCGGTCCTCGGACGGTGACGGAACGTAAGATGGGACCGGCGGGTACCGGCGGTGGCCCGTCCGTCCACGGGAGTCGGAGGAGCCTCCTCAGCTGCTCCCAAGACGATGGTCGAAAGAATTGAATTTTAATCCAATCTCAAAGCGACTAAACTTTAGCTGATTGTATCCGTGCTGTGAGTGAAGGAACGATTGAGGGCCACCGGGGCCGGGGAAGGTGGGTGAAGGAAGGAAGCCCCCCCTCTCTTCAAACCACCGAGGCAGTGGCAGTGATCTATCGGTGCTTCTTTGCCTGCAGACGGCTCACTCACGTCCGCGCTGCGCCGAAGGGGATGAAAATAAATGATTGCCGGAGATGGATTTTGAATACATCGGGTGTAATTAGTTTCGGGAAAGGAACGCTTGCCCGCTCTCTTTTAGCTTCAGAATAGAGGGAGGAAAAAAGTCGTACTTGAGAGCTCTCACCAAAGATGAGTAAATACTCTTTTCCAATTTCAAGCATCGTTTTGATGAACATTAATTTGAATTTGAACAAGCATTTTACAATGGACGAAAGGATGCTTACGTTTTTGGATTCGGAATGGATTCGGAACGGTCTCTGCTGTGATCGATGGAGGAAATGAGTTGGGGAAGTTCTTCAGCATTTGATCACCGCAGCAGGATATCGCGTAGCCTTATCTTTCGGCGGGCAAGATTTACGATCGGAAACCATTTATTTTTGCTAGAGAATAACAACTTTTTATACTGTGAGATTATTTTGTTGTTATTTTCCTTCTGACTCCTCTGCTTGACTCCATTGGTTATTTGCCTTTTCTATTTTTATTGATTTGTTTGAGGTTTATAACACGAATTTCTATCATCAAACCTATCAGAAGCTTCCTTCTCTTATATGTAGCCTTGCTAACAAGGAGTTTTATATAAAAATAAACGACTTCACTTGTACATGAAACATCAAACGAGTCGAATTTAATATTGCTGACCTACAGAAGATACCGGCACGTCCCCAAAACACACATATCCGCGTTGCGCCCGGTCGAAACTAGCCCTTCACCGTATTAAATAGTACGACCACCATAAACCCAAACGGGGTCGAGCGCACAGTTGCGCTTCCAGCTTCCTCGTGGTCGTAAAAAAGCTATCGCGGCCCGTTCGTCATCGTCAGTGGCGTCATCAATTTCCACTAAGTGTGACGTCGCTCGAAAATCCCACCCGAAATATCTTCAATTTATTGGCATTTCCTGCGTCCATTATCCGTCATCCGTCGCCAGGCGTTTGCGTCGGGCAACCCCGGAACCGAGCGAGTCTGTAAGATGGCAAGCGACGACGGAGCTCACGATTGCTCCAGCAAGCACCGCGTGTCGATCGATATAGTGATTTATTTGGCCCGCGGACATTTTTCGCCTCGGATGGAGATCCTGGCCGGGGGGCCGGTCCTGCACGGCACGGTCTTAAGCAGGGCGGGACGAAAAAAGGCACCAAAGGAAACGCTGTGAAGCACATTTTGCGGTGCGTAGATGTTGGCGAAAGCGGAAATAAGTTGAGCATTACAGGGTTTTCACGGATTTTATTGGCACGTTCAGCGAGCTGTTGCTATATTCGAGCATATTATTGACATATACGGTAAGTTGTTGTTTTGTTCGGAAGGTGGCGTTGACATGTTCAGCAGTGCTGTTGAGCTGTCAGTTTTGTAAACAAACTGGTACGAAGCGTAGACAGCCGATGGCTTTGGAAATATTTTTATTTCAACAGATTTTACATAAAATCGTTGCGTTTATCATGAATTAAACGTTTTTACACAAAATCTGTCGAAATAAAATATTACTGAAGCTAGCGGCTCACTATGCTTCGTACCAGTTTGTTTACAAAACTGACAGCTCAATAGCTCTGCTGAACATGTCAACGCCACCTTCCGAACAAAACAACAACTTACCGTATATGTCAATAATATGCTCGAATATAACAACAGCTCGCTGAACGTGCCAATAAAATCCGTGAAAACCCTGTATGCGCCGTGGCCGGAAATGTGAATGGAGAAGCATGACTGACTCTGGCGAGATGGAAAACGCTCCAACCATTGCCATCGTGGTCCCGGGCACGGGTCGGAGACGTTGGTGAAATAATGCGCGAAATATTCTACAAACCGCCCTGCTGCCGACCCTTGTGGGAGGGCGCGACAAAGAAGCGGGATGAGCTGCGAGCGGGATCGTCAACACCACGGCGATTGCCCCCGTCACGATACCGTTTCCGTCCGTCCGTTGCGCTATCGGAAAACACCGAAAGCAATGGTGGCAAGTAAATTTATGGCAACCTTTGGCCTGAATCGACCATCCTCCCACCCCCGACTGGCTGGGGTACGTTGCCGAGCCAAACCGGGCAACATGGCGACGGTCGTTGCTGTCCTTATCCCCGTGGCCAGCGTCAGCGTGGGCACGAGGAAAGAAAAATAAAACCCGGCAATACTTGGCCGTAACGATGGGCAAACCCGAAACCCGGTCCTTGCAACAGTTCCCGCTCTGACCAGCCGCTTCTCGGTGTCGAAAGCGGTTCCCAAAGCGAAGGAATTAGTGGGAAGGAGCATACCCAGTGCGGAGCAAAACGAACGCAACGGCAATAACTACAACGAACGAACACAAAAAAAAACACACACACGAACCGAAAACCGAATAGAGTCATCCATACAACTTTTATGGACAGAAATGATAATTTACTACCCTCCAGAGGCGGTTAGTTATGATAGGTGGAGAATGGCTCAGCCGAACCCAGCGTCAGCCGGACAGTAGAACAAAACACACCCCGCCACGTTGGTTCTTGGTGCTTGGCCATCTTGTGCCTCGTCCATCGTTTGAGATTTGATTTACGTTCCCACCACCACCACCACCGAACCCACTCGCACCGAAATAAAGAGATATACGCGACACGCCACTGCGGACTACGTGTCCCGGGCTTTCGGAAGCTTTCGATCACTGCTCGCTAGGGTACGGAGGTACGGTTAAAGTTAGTTGACCAGTAATAGTGCCAGAGTGCAGTTGGCGATGTTGTGTGTCGATGGTGCCACCCTCGGGGGTTGCCTTTTGCGCACCCTGGCTGCAGCCGGGGGGAGCAACAAGGGTCACGTAACGCCCGGGGACGTCCCGGATCCGGAGATGATTGTGAAAAATGTACTAATTGTAAAAGTTTCTACATTCGGCCACATGACGCACACGGTGGTGCCGCAGCAAACGCCAGGCGAAAGTTCGGCGAAACCTCCCCGCTCCGGAATGTGTTTTGCCGGGAAATTTCTCGGAAAAAGCTGTTGACCCGCAGTGCGGAGAAATTGTTCTAATCAACGGGTGTGGGATGGCGGGCGTACGGTGCACCGATACCTCACCGGCAGACCAATTAACAAATGGGTACAGAGCGCGTACCGCAACTGTTTGGACAGGTCGGTAACCAATTCGAAACTGGCTTAGGTACTAGCTGATGTTGCTGTTAAGAGAAAGCGGTGCGGAGAAACCCATTTTAAGAGTAAGAGTACAGATTTTCGGACAATAAATTGAGTTATTTTCATTCTTTTTATGCAGCCTAATAATATAGTAATTTGGACTCGCTATAGAATATATGAACAACATTAAGACATGCATTAAAAGTTTAAAACGTCAGTAGCAATGGATCTTCGGCACAATACAAACAAGTCATAAGTTATGTCTAAGTCTTAAAGACCTCATCAATACATCGATACGTCCTTTCAATTATTTTAACAGCAACATTCCCCTAACAATTTCTCCCCTGTTCTTTTATATTTCGAGGTCTTAAAGGAGAAATTGTGTGTGATACGACGGAAGAATCTAATAGCGTTATCCATCAATCCCATCCTCAAACAATCCTTAACAACCCGTCGTCAATCTGCACTTGGCGAACACTTATGTACTTAAGCAATATCGATTTTAAACGCTTTTTGATGATTTTCGTGGAGATTCCCATAACTTTTTACCATGATCCTGTTTGCTGGAGTTCAATATGTTATGTTTTAATTCACGGTTTCACTTTAATACAAAGAAACGGTTTGCCAAACATGAAGTCAGATTGTTGTGTTTTACCCCGTCTTCTGCTATCAATCAACTGATGACAATTAATTTATTGAACGAGTTGTGTTGCTAATAAGTGTCCTTGTTTGTCCATCCCTTGGGTGTAATTATTCGGGCGATACAAAACGAAACTCAATCGTGTGAGTGGTACTACACATTCGGAGAAAACACTTAAACTCAACCACGAATTGTTTAATATGCATTCACACTCACGGGGCACGACCGTTGTTTTGCATTGCGGGAAACAGTTCAGACATCCTCTGCGGGCAGCTCGATTCTACGAAAACCCGAAATACAACATTCCATTATCGTTGTAGTTGCGAGCAACATCCATTATAACTCTGCAACTGCTCGCCGCGGATTGTCGGTTGGCGGTAGCTTTTTGTCCATCTCATCTAACGTTATTTTTATGAGTTCCACCCACCAAAAAGCGTTACTTTTCGTGCCTTAAATTGGGTGAAATAAACAACTTCCTTCCAACGAGCTGGCTGCTGTGTGTGTGGCAGCTGTAGCCTCACTCAACAACCCATCAGCGCCCTCGGAAAAAGTCATTTCCATCCCACGTCTAGACGGCTGGCTGCTGCTAACTGGCTGACCTGCACCATCGGTATGAGTTTGTCCTTCGGGCCGATTGTAAAATGGACAAATTCCGGGGGATGGAAAAGCGACCGGCTCGGTCGGTGGCCAAGCATACCTAACTTGCCCGAGCGCAACCGTTGTTTTCACCGTTGTGTATCTGCGCCATTGCGCATTCACCACCCTGTGCGGGATCAACACGGGGAGCACCGGTACGAGCGAACACATCCACGTAGGAGTGTATTTATTTATTAAAATGCACATCACATCCGCCGGAAGCAAACCGTGGTCGTTGGCGATAGCGAAAGGTGAATAATGGCACACGGGGTGATACGAGATGAACTATAAAAGACAAGAAAAAACAACGACAGAAAGGCACATATAAAAACCGCTCCCTCACCGCGCAGTATCGAGACGTCGACGTTGAGGTGGGAGATAAAAATTGCAACAAAATGGACGAAACGTTCGTCCGGCGGCGGCGGCGGCACACGAGACTTGATGACGTGACGCTGCCGGGGAAGCACCGCACACAGCACACAAAGTCCTCGCAGCGGTCCAACTATTGCGCTGCATGCACCGGGCGACAACGTCACCACCGGCAACCACTTGCGTTGCTACGGGAGGACTATTCTGCCGCAACCGTCCCGTCATTTCGCCATCGCCACCTGTCCCGCTTCGCCTCCCACCGTTGACAATGCAGTCAGCGGCAGCATCTGCGAGGAGCTTGTCGGCGGGCTCCAAGGGGAGTTTTTTTTATTGTAGCCCACAGCGCATCCTCAAATCCGATTGATGAAGAGGAACTTAGGTGGACAGTGAAGCGAACGAGGACAGTGAGTGTGATGAGAGTGCTGCTGCTGGCACATGCAATACGCCTTTCCCCCTGCTAATGGTGATTAGAATTGAATTGCAACACATTCGCAAAAGTGTAACCGGTGCTGTAACAATAATGGAATGCTTCCTGTTTCATCGAAAACTATGTCGAGTATTGTCGAGATACATTGTTCTTTTGTTAAGTATTGCAATTAAATATATAGGTTAGTGTTGTGTTACATTGAAGTAGGATTATTTTCTCGACGCTTGTCGATCAGATGATTAACGTTGAAATATTCTTTTCTTTTAAGTTAGCGGACAAACCTTCACCAGTCCGCTTCATTTATTTTAAGGCCAGTCTTATGATGATAAACAATTGTAGAGGGATCCGGTATATTTTCTTGTGCTCTTAGCAGCGATGCCTAAGCAATACACTTAATTAACTTTTTGTTCGGAAATGTGTTAGTCCGAAGGAAGTGTGTTTAAAATCGTTTCCGTTTAGCATGACGTTATAAAAGTTTTATGAAAATATGACATAGTTTTGTCTTCTCTACAAGCTTTAAGGTAGTTTTTAATTATGAGTAAGTTCATCTCAATGTTGCGAAGAGCACTTGAACGGATAGGAGGACAAAGACCAAAGGAGTAATGATGGGACGGCAAGGCAATAGATCAGAAGGAGCCTTTAAAAATACCTTATACAGAACACGGTTGGTCTTCTAAGTACGCCAGGTCTAGCATTGGTTTGAATTGAAACAAAAGATATTGATCTCAAAACCTTGACTGCAAACTTCATTTTACTTCCCATCAAAATAACTCTGTCAACTCTCTTTCGTGCTAGTCCGATTTTATCCTATTGCGCATAGATCACCTGCTGTGAGTACGGCAAGGACACCATCGACGGCAGGCGATTATCACAAACATATTTATGGCTTTAAAATGATTACACTGTACCATACGGCGGCGCACACATTGCTCCAAATGCCTAAAACCCGGAGGCATCTACGGCGCCATACGTCAGCTCAAAACATCACCCTTCCCGGTGCCGGAGAAACGAAAAGCACATCACTCACCCGCAACAGCACCCACGGTGGCGCACTGTTTTAATGGTGTATTCATAATTTTTCATATCATTCCACTGTCACACCCATGGCCGGCGCTGCAGCATGATGGTGGCATGCGTTATTACAGCAGCGCATGAAGATATTTCGCACGTTTTTTTCCCCACCCCGTTCACCGTTCGTTTGACTCCTTGTCACATCCACGCGGGCCGGGTGCTGGAAACGTTGCAAGTCAACCTGTTTCTACCTGGCTGACAGGGAGTGGGCCGGGAAGGGGGGGGGAGGGGTGGTAGAGATCACTCGCATTTTCGGCTACCTCATGCGCATCAAGATATGGCATCTTTTTGTTCGGCTGGTGGAACGCGATACGCTTGATAACTTCACCCAGCCACCCATATCTCACGCGGCAGCGCAACGAGCAAATTCGGGAAAGGTGAGGGAGGTGTGAGGGGAGGGGGTGGGTGTATGGGTGGGAGTGTTGGATTTTATTAACATTAATTTGCCTCATAAAAACAACGCCACCTTTTGCTACCTCCCGGTTTCGGCACTCGGTGGCGCTCGTAATGTGATTGCTAATCATCTTTTATCCGCTACCGCGTTTGGTTTGATGTTATTTTTGTTCGTTATCATTGCTGTTTCACTTCCAACCCCCCCTCCCGAAAAATAAACACGCACACGCCAGAAACGTATGACAGTATTAGTAATATTTTATAACTAAATCAAGTTAAGGGCGGATGCGTTCGCTTCGCAAACCATTTATCTTCCGAAGAGACATGACTCCGGTCCGGTTCCTGGCAGGCCGCACCTTCGCCCGGGCGGAAGAAATAATCACGTTTCGGTGCGCATCCGTGTTCCGTTGTCAAAAGTGACAGGACAGTGAGTGAACACGCGGGAGTGAAGGGTTGCCACCGCCGGGTTCTCACGCACACACGCACGGGAACAGACATCCCGGCCACGGATGCGTGTGAATCGATGAGTGAGCGAAAACACATCCCCCGAATTCGTGTGTGTGTTCGGGGGCCGGGACAGTCTTTGCCGGGACTTTTGAGCCGCGTCGAGTGAATACTGCCGTGTGTGTGTGTGTTTTTTTTTTTTCTCTAACTCCCTCGAAAAAGAGGAATAAAGGAAAAAAACTGACAAATCCTTGACATGCTGCCAGGGCTTCATTTTTGGGATTTTTTGTCCCATTTCCTTCCTGCCTGTTTCCTTTCCCTCTCTTTACGGACGCTATTTTGAAATCCCCCAAGCGGAAGATGCTGCGAGCGGAGGTTTGGTAAGAGACAGGAGCATCAAACCCCATCTCCATTCCCACTCCAAGGTCGGGCGGTCATGATCGAAAGCACAATGGTGGTGGTGCCGGTGGAAAGCGACCCTCCAGGGAACCGGCTCGGCTCGGGGAAACAGAATGGAAACGAAGTCACATAAATTGAAATGAAAACTTTCCCGCTTTTTCTCCATTACGGAATCCGTCCCCCCACGGGACGGTCCCGGGGTCCGTTGATTAATGGTGCAGCGTCGTCCTCTCCGAGCAGCCAGCCCAACCCCTGCTGGCTTCCACCTGAAAGAAGGCCCCTGTCCAACCGACCGCCGGCCTGTTGTTGCTGTGGCAATTTTAAAGTCGCACATGTGCGCGTTACATGGCACCCGTGACGAAGAACACGGAAGGGCATGCCTTTTTAAAGCGACCACCATCGGCCGACGTGTCTTTAACGCAGTTCAATCAAGAATGTGGATCAGTTTTACATCCCTCCCACGGGGGAGGAGGCCGTGCTGCAAGTCTCCTGGGAATGGGGTGAGCTGCGTTCATCTTTCCGACGCCTTGGAGGAACCTTGAAAATAGGGAGCGTAAGGTTATTGCATTTTTTTTCTCCAAACGCTTGCCGTATTGCTGGCTTCCCTTTTGCAGCATGATGTTTCTTATTAAAACCATGCCCGCGTCCAACCGACAATGTTGCTAACAACAAATCGATACCGACGAGTGCTCATAAAATATTTACGACCCCTCCCCAGCGAGACCGGTGCGTTGCGTGGAAGGTTCCGGACGTCTTTTCTCTACTCTTTCTCTCTCTCTCTCTCTTGGCAGACTTTTCACCGACACACTTTTCGTACCACACTTTGGTGCAGGTTCCGGTACCGGAAGCTCGCCTTTATTCCAAATGCATACGCACGTTTAAAAATAAAAACCAGATCCGCAGACGGCGTCCAAGACACGCACTTTCACGTCCTGCCGTTTTTGTGTGACGAGAAAACAAAACAAAAGCGGGAAAAACGCTTCCCGAGCGGTAACATTTGCATCACCGTTGCTCACCGCACTGTCTGGAAGCCTGTTTGTGTCTCTTTGTGTCTTTGTGTACCATTCTGCTGACCTTGTTCACTCGCGGATCATATCGCAGAGAAGGGTGACACGGCGAGTGTGCTTTTTCACCAAGCCCAAGTTTGTTTCTTTACACGCGTGTGACTTTCACGGGCGTTCGCTCCTGCGGGCAGGATGAATACGTTCATTCGTGGCAACCTTTTCCGACGGCAACGGCAAAAGAAGAAACCCACGCCAGAAACAATTAACAACGAAGCGTGCTGCGACAAATGTTTGACAAAGAAAGGTCCCGTCTCCTGACGCCGGAGCTTGGGCCCGTTCGCTCGCGTCGCAGGTTCGACACGTTCCTTGTGTGTAATTGTGATACGTCGTATTTGTTCGCTCGCCCCACTCGTCCGCCCTCTCGGGAAAGCGCTCTGGCGGACGTTCCCGGGACCCCCTCGGGGAGACTGCTCCTGTGTTCCGCTCGCGCTGGAGTGTGCCACTTGTGGCGGGCAAAGTAAATGTGTGACCCCTTCCCGGCACGGGTTTTCTTCGCAAGCGGGGAAAACAGTGGGAAAAGTTCGGGTGTGAGTTTTGAGTGAGGGCAGATAAACGGAAAAATCTTAACACAAATCCGGCCTCCTGTTTGTTGTTTGCGGTGGACGAGAAGGAGGAGAAGATACCGTTTGTGCCATTATGCTGCCGGCACACACATGCCTGGTTTGTTTGAATTGCACTTCTTCAAAGACCGATGATGGCATGACCGTGTTTGTGTATTAATTAGAATAATGTTTCGTTTTGACTGATTACTGTACTGTTTTCTATTTTTAATTGATATTAACGCATGATACTAACGCATGCTGTTTGTGGGGTAAAGCGCACGCCCTCATTTGACATACGCTGTCGTTTCACGTTATACGTAGCAAGACGACAGATATGTTAACAAAAGCAAAACAAAAGCAAAGCAGCAATAAAAATGAAGGTTTTATAAATACAAAAATAGGTTTAGGTTAAAATCGCGATTTTAAAAACTGCGAAAGTTATATTCCATTTTGATTGCTTGTTCGTGTAAATTGTATTGTGTGTAATATTTCTGTGCCACTTTGCCGATGTAGTACAAAATATTTTGTTTTTTTCTTTTTTTTATTTTCTGACTTTAAAATTTCTTCAACTGAAAACGTTCAACGATTTTTGTTTTCTATTTTAAGGCATTTTTTTGTTCTTTTTTTCCTTACGTTGACATCCATAATAAAAATCAATCAACAAAGAAACATAAAATGTAATTTTGGATACCTTGAGATTTTTGTTTAAATACATAAAAAACATAATTTTGAGGTTTTAATTGAATTTTTGAACATTTAAATTGAACTCAGTATAGGTTACTTGATTGCAACAACATTCCACTAACGCATAAACATGCTAAACAGGATCTATCAAGAAGTGAAAATTAATCGAATCTCTGAACTTTTTCGTTAAGAACATTACACATTTCTCGAAAACTGGGAAAATGATTTTTTGGTCGGATTTTGTTATCTCTTTCCGTTCGTTCATAATTTGAGTGCTGGTCCTGACGGATGAGCAACAATTTCCAAGTTGTTATCCGCTTCCAAGGAGTGCAAGTAATCCCGCTTAATTATGGACACGCCATTGTGCATAACGACGGCGCGTCGTCTTTACCGGAACGGATCGTTTTATTGTTAAGCCTAACTGTTGAATGATTGTTATTCATTATACGGATGAGTTACAGGCGCCGTAAACCACTCGATACGCCAGATCTGCATACAATCGCATTGCGACAGACAAAAATGGCCACCAAAAGCGGCCTCTAAAACTGGTACCGACAGGATGCATTATTCAAGCGACCGGGGGCGCATTAAAAATGAATACCAATCTTGCCGATTAGGCTTTACAGGCGTCAAATTTGTGTCTCATTCCGTTCGAACGTAATGAAGTGCCCAACGAAATTTCCGAGCTTTACACGCCCTCCCCCCACCCCAGTTATAATTACTTGTGTTTGTGCCCGAGCCGGGTCCGGTTTTTTTCCTGCCATAAGCATAACTTGCATACATTCAAGCTTCAACGCTTCCGAAACGTTTCCTCGGATGAAGAAGGACGAAAAAAAGCACACACACACAGCACAGCACGGCTCACAGTTTAATGGTTTCCCGGCGAGGATGATTTTCCGCACCTCATGAATTATAAATGATTTCATTCCGGGAGGCAGCCCGGCACGCCAGCGGTCTTCTACCGGACGTGCATTTCGAGGTTCACTGTAGACAGACTGTGTATCGGAATGTGTGTGTGTGTGTGTGGCTTTGGGTGTGCCACCTCGAGCATAATTTGCACACAGACCCAAAACAAAAAAAGTGATACCACTTCCATATTTGCAGCATTGTGTCCCACGTGGGACGGGGCTCCTGTCCGTCCGCCGAGGTCGTGGGTTTTATGTCTGCATTATAAATAAAGTAATTTCGATTTTTGCAACAAACGCAACAGCGCTTCCCGGAAGGTGGGCGCTACCGGGAAAGAAGCATTCGGGGTAGAATTCGTTAATTTCGGTTGGTTCGCGGTAATTTAAAAATGGTTTAATTGTACGCAGCTGTGACGCTGCACGTGGAACTTAATAATGCGAAAATTTACATCGTTTCGGGGGCGCCCGTTACGCTGGGAAGCGGAGGGATATTGCGCAGGGTTTAAAAGGGTATTCATTTCCATGCTCGAACGCATCATATAGCATTACTAGGAATGACTCATTCGTTCGCTGTGTTGTGTCTCTCTGGAATCGACGCTTTTTTATTCCATTATTCAGTGGGTGTTTAACAATACTCAGAAGATTGTGGAAAAATTATCAATTTCGTACATTTTTTGTTAATTTTTTCATCATTTTTAATTTAAAGTTAGAAAAAGGTCGATATAGATATGCATGTTTAGGTCATTTTTCATTCTTTTGAAGAATCTTTCCTGTCTCATTCGTATATTTTCATAATCGTTTTTCGTTTTTTTTAATTAATCCTCATTTTTCAAAGTGTAAATCATTATGATCGATATAGGTATGCATGTTTAAGTTACATTTCGTTCTTTTGAAGAATCTTTCCTGTCTCATTCGTATATTTTCATAATCGTTTTTCGTTTTCTTTAATTATTCATCATTTTTCAAAGTTTAAATCATTATGATCGATATAGGTATGCATGTTTAAGTTACATTTCGTTCTTTTGAAGAAACTTTCCAGTCTCATTTTCATATTTTTATATTTTCATACTCGTTTTTCGTTTTTTTTTAAATTATTCATCATTTTTCAAAGTTTAAATCATAACGATCGATAAAGATATGCATGTTTATGTCACTTTTCATTCTTTTGAAGAAACTTTCCTTTTTAAACTCCTCATTGTCAGCGCCGCAAACGATTCCAACCAAATGATTTATGCACATTCCATTTCCCGCTCGCACTCTGTTTGCAACACATTGCAGGAGCTTTTTTCAAACTTTCACAAACAAAACCAAACCGACAATTCATTCTCGTGGAAATTATTATTCACCTTGTACCATTTTGTTTGCTGCCCTCGTTCTCTCTGATCTGTTTAAAAGCAACTTTTCACGATTCACCTTACGGCGGCTCGCCCGGCAACAGCTTTCATTCGTGTACGGTGCCTCCGCTAAGTGCAAACGCCAAACCGCAAACGCCGTCGCTGCACCCACGGCATCGAAACGAAAATTCGATTACAAATGATGCCCGGTGGGTCCCGTCACTTCACGCCTCAAAGCTCCATTCAGTGGATAATTCAATTATACGCACCGTCCGCCGGCCGAAGCCAGCGGCAAGTGTGTTGTACGCGAACACCGCACGGCCAGGCCGGCCACCAGCCCACACGCAGCTGAAAGTTGTGCGAGGTGAACCGTGGAAGGCGCTTATTTATTTGCAAACCTCCTCGCCCGCAGCAATCAAAGAATAAGAAACCCCGCGGCACTCGAAGGGGGCCCAAGGTGCGTTTGTGCCCCGGGGAGGGGTCCGTTGTGCCGTTGTGTATCTGTTGAGTTCGAAACGAACGGCTGGGAAAAATGGTTTCCCCCGAGCCCGAGCCCCGGGAACACGCCGTGGATGGAAAACAACGCCCGGTGCGCGCGCTTTTCGTCACGTTTCCCACAGCAAACGGGGGATGGGGTGGTGGGTGGGTGGATGGGTGGAAGGGACGGATTCGGTGGCGTCTAATTAAAAATAAACGAACGGTGCAGAAATCAAACAAATTAAGAAAAATAGCCCCACAAACGGCGTCCGGGGCGGGATTCCTTTCGGCTTCGCAGCGGTCCAGCAAACAGCAGCGCGCGTGGTATATTTATTTATGGGAAAATTTTCACCGGACCCCGGGGACGCTTTGGGGGGAAGGCAGGATTCGCCCGGCACGAGGCAAACATTTATAATGAGAAGACCCACGGGGTAGCAGAGTGTACGATCGCACACCACCACCACCACCAGCACCACAGCAGGCAGCAGCCGTCCAGCGCGCAGGGTGTTTTTAATATTTCTGTCCAAATGTTCATTAAGTGAACTTTATCGGTGGCCGGTGTGTTTATAGTTTGCTGTACACTGAAAGTAATGGATTTTGATTGCACGTTCCGCAAAAACCGCTTCATCACAGTTTTGCTACTATGTGGCCGGTGGCATCGGGCCTGGCTTGGCTGAGCTAATTCATCTCTTCTGTCAGTGGTGGTGAAATTCGTTATCAATGAAATACTTCCCGGAATCGTGGACGGAAAACCAGGGAAAATGTTTCACTACTTGAGAGGGGTAAGTAAACCCCCCCCCCTGTTTTGTGCTACTACAACATTTGTGTTACATAAAAGGAACGTAGCACAAAGTAAGGGCTTTCCCACCCTTTCTAGTATTGCCATTTGGTTTTCGATTGCCATTCCAGGGATAATTATATTGAAAACAGGTTTTACATTCTCGGGAATTGTCGGTAACAGAAGGTCCGCTTGTATGTGTCATGTCCAATAAGAGTCAGGTCCAATAAGAGTCATGTTCAATTCTGTGATTTGTTGAAAATTGAGCGTGGAACTGGAATGAGTAAATAATTAACTATCAATACTCGATAGCTTCAAAATGTTGTTAGGCAAAATCGTCCTGTGAATCGCGAATTTGTTATCAATAGAACAGGGAACGTTGGTTAATCAATGTTGAAAGAGTTGCTTTATATAAATCCTAATTTAAATATGGTAAGAAATATTTGAAAAACTACACTGAGATGATAAAAGAGCCACAGAGATTTTAGCATATTATTCTAGTTACTTTATCAGCAAACGAGGATACTTCATCATTTAACTTTTTTAAGATGTATGGATGATATATTCTTCATATGAGTTTGTTCGTTTGTTTCGAACATCAGAAGGATTGTACGTTTTATATATTCAAAAAGAGTTCTTTCAATATTAATTTATATTTAACTTAAAGGACAGCTGTCTGCTTTCAACAAGTTTTACCTCATTTTGTCTATTGCATAACATTTATTTTCCCTTAAGTTACTTTTTTTGTCGACAGCGTTTGCGATTTTGTTTTCAATCAGCAAAGAGATGGTTTAAAAATAATTATCAGTCCACGGTCAATACATTCTCTTTCAATGTAATCTCGAGAAAAGACCCCCGTCCTCACAGTTTCCTTATCGTTCGGCTCTTGCCATTGACAATTAAGGACTAATACCATGAAAACTGACCTGATTTGCAGCGCCGGGCCTGGCCGGGCAGCCATGATCGAAGGCAAAGTGAGATATCCCCGATTCATCGCCGTGTCCTTACGCAGCAATACCATCTCCGTAATCAGACCGTTTTCTTCGCTTACCCTTCACACGGATGGCGCGATAGCGATAACGGGCGGATGGTTTTTTTTTTGTTTTGGTTTTTTGTTGCTTCTGGTCAAGTTTTCCGTTCCCCGCTCCGTGCTGCTTAATTTATCCTGACGATGGCTTCGCCCCGTACCATTTGCGAAAGGTCACCAAGAAAATCCTACTACCGAAGCCGAATCCGAGAGCACCATCCCGTGTCAGTGAATGCGCGGCTAATGAGCGAAAGCTAGCCTCGCTCCCCGGGCAGCCCTGAAGTTGGGAGGGATTTTTTCGTGTTATAGCTTTCATATTTTCGCTTTATCCGTGCTCCGGCACGGGAACGGGCGAAGCGAGACACACGGGCGCGCTTGTGTCGGCTTTAATTAGATGCAGGCGGCGGAGGTCGTTCAGATAGGGATTAGGGACACGGCAACACCGTATCCGTGTCGGCGTGGCGACTCGCAAAACCCACCGGAACAGGAGCTTGGGCTGCAAATCCCCGTTCCGGTGGTGGTGTTTGACGGGCGGGCGGTGGGAGTCGGTCGCCCGCTACCGAAAGGGAAGGATTTTAATTTTGAATAGATCTGGTTGGAGTTCTTTTTGTTCGGTTTTTATTTTACTCGCTGCTTTCGGGGTTTTATTATTTGCCGCGGAAGAAAATGGGTTTCTTTCTGCTCATTCGGCTGCTGAGCTGATGATTTGCACAGGTAGAAACGTGATTAACGCGCGAAGATGTGTTCACTTTCGGTAATCGGTGGAATGGATTATCATCGTTCGTCTGTGATAACGCAAATCTTAATTACATCAAAGGCAGCTTTCATTGATTTTTTTTCAGTTATATTGCTTTTGTTACTATCGAATCTCGTATCTTTCTTTCTCGTTTGGCGCACATTTGACTAATCAGTCAGAAAGTGTGCAATGTATGATGAGTTGTTGATCAATCCTTTATCAAAATTCAGGGATTAATTCATCTAGCCTTTAAAAATAAAATCACAGTGAGAGACCAATATAGTCTTATTGAAACGTTAATACAACGATTGTGTAGTGCACGTTGCATACTTTGTGGCGTATTTTGCTTCATCAGCCTAAAAGTTTGCAATCCGCTCGACGATCGCTTTAATAAAGCTTTTCATTGTCTCATTTGACGTTGCAAAGCTTCAAACAGAATGTTGTAATAAAGTTTGTATACTTTTCGATGGAATTTTCACAAAAAGTTTGCCCAGAATGCAATCCGCCTTGATCAAGTTTCCCCTATTTCCTTACTCGCCTACTATATATGATCATGATTGCTCGTCTTCTACCGAAACGAAGTTAGCAAACTGTACATAAATTTTTCTCTTTTGATCCTTGTTATTTCACTGTCACTTAATCATCCCACAATTAAAGATCGCAATCACCATCACGCACAGCATTTCCTATTTCTTAGTGGCTGTGGCATTGATTGAATCTCGGGCCCAACCACTCGATTCCGGGAAAGCTTCTCGCCAACCCCTAACCCGAACCAATCAAGCCCGGGTGCTTGCGCTGATACAAAGGAATCCTATAGCTGTCAAAACAGCGAACCGCGGGCGAAGCAAGCACCCGCATCCTACCACGCTGAATTCGATTTGTATCGGACTGCACTCAATCAATCTCTCGGTTTCGTGAAAACAGCGTCACACGGCGTTTGTGTTGTTTTTATTCGGTTTGGCTTACGATCCCATTCGCCAGGACGCTCCACGAGGGGGTGGTGGTTTTCTGTTTCTTCCTGCCTGCTGCCCTTTGCCCTCCCGGGTGCGCAAGGCCGCAAGCCGACGATGACTGATAGTTTTTGGATTCAATTACTTCCAAATGAAGCTGTCTCGTACGTACGGGGGGAGCCACACGAACGGAGGCAACCCGCAGGCACCGACCGATTGATCTGCGATGGAATGTGTGTGTTTGGCGCGCTCGCCCTACAAATGAGTGCCGCAAATCAGACGCTCCGTAGACGCTTCGGTTTGGGTGGGAACGACGAAACATCATACCCCGACGCGTGGAATGATTTTCATCGGTTAGATTACAAATTAAGCGCGTTTGCGGGAGCGAAGAAAATTTATCATCCACCGGTTGGCGAAAGTTTCGCTCTCCCTCGCTTTCTTGAACGACGCGTCAAATGATGGATGATGATGAGTATGTAATTTGACTAAAGTGCTCGAAGCCGAACCTGCTGCCGGCGGCTGGTGGCGAAAGTCTAGCGTTCTCTCTTCGTTTCGGCGTCGACATTTATTGCGTTAATTTCCGTTCGGTTAATGCTGTTCCGTTCAAACGCCCCGACAATGCGGTGGGAAATGAACTACGCAAATCGATCGATCGATCGATTGACTCGAAGTTGTTGATGTATGGGCTTAAAGAGGAAAGCATCTTCAAGCCCCAGTTTTACCCCAAAATATTTACACATGTTAGGCGTTTGTTTATTTTCGTTCGATAATTAACGCTGGTATGACTTAAATGTACGCTACTCCATGGTCAAAATAAGCTGGAAATGTGATAAGTTGGAAATGAAATTTCATGAAAGCATTCAGTTCCCTTCAGGTATCTTCAAGATACTTTGTATCATAGAGTCTACAGTAAGAGCTGCTTACAGCTTTATCGATTAATGATCTAGTTCTAGTGCTCATGTAGCAAAAGCCTATAGCAAAAATCAAACGTATTCTTTCGACTCTTTTCGCAGTGGCTTTCTTCAGTCAGCCTTCATTCACGTTTGGAAATGAGGAAGAAATTGCCAGTAGACATGTTAGATCGATATTTTAAAGGCATCTAGAACATCTAGCATTATCTAGAAATAGCGCCTGAGGCTGCTGTCAGCTTCCAAGAAAGCGGAGTTACTAGCCTCTTTGAAGCTGAAAAATTTATCACACATTCTTGTTGAAATCATGTCCTTTTTAGCTTCAAACTTGAGAAATATTTAAGCTCTACCTTCTTTCGATATTCTTCCGGGATGGTTCGGTATGATTTAATGCGTTGTCGTTCGGGTTAAATCCTTATATAATTATTTTAATGAGTTTCTAGAACAAAAAAACAGCAGCCACAACAGCTGTTGCGCAAAATTTCCTTCGCTTTCCCTTTGCGCCAGCTCATTAGTTCGGATACGGAACCTTCCCGGAATCGATGTTGATGAAAATTTAGCTGAAAACTAATACCATCGCACGGAACACCACCTTGCGCAGCAAAATATCGCTTTTCGCGTAAAACTATCTTCTCGTCCTAGTTTTTTTTTTCGAACGATGGCACTAATATCTACCATCTCTGCTTTCCTCCATTCCAGCACTATCGTGGTTCGCTCAAGTCGCTCAACACCGGCATCGTCACGCTGCTCAACTATGGCAAACACGTCCCACCGGCCGTATCCCACGTGACGCTGGCACACGAAATTGGACACAACTTCGGCTCGCCGGTAAGTAGCGATCGTTTCCAGTCGGTCCGGCTCCCGACCGAAACGGGTCGCACGACATTATCCAACGAAGAAAAAGCCGGCTCCGATCATTAAAACATCAAAGCTAACAGGGAGAACACGAACACACCAAAAGCTCCGTGTGTGTGTGTGTCTTGCGTGAAGACAGGCCGAAAGGAAAACCGTTTTCGACACTGAATAAAACGCCCGAAACGGAACTCACCACCCAGCAGGAAGGTGGGTGGTGGGTCAGCGAAACGGAAAACAAGATCCAGCGCTTTTTTCTTCCTGCTGTTGCTCAACCGCGTTGCCCAAAGGATTAAATTCGAGTAACGAATTCCCGTGTGCCGAGTTCGTTACCGGCGCGGATTGAACCCTTTCTTCCGAGCGGGCTGCAGGGCTTTCTTACGCTTTCCGAAGCTCGGCAGCGGCAAGAAAGCCTTACTGACTCGTGACGAGCGCTAAGGCAACGCTAAGGATAACGAGCGTGGGCTTAAACCGGGCGGTTCGCAGGAACTCGGGGGGAGAGATTAAGGGCCGCCACGGTCGCGGCATTTGCTACTAATGCCGGCCTCGGGCTATGATGTCCTCAGGTGGAAAACTTGGTGGCGGTGGCTGAGTGAGCCTGAGCCTTCCTCTCGAGCGCGCTCGAATGGCGCATGTCATTCATATTGCTAATTGAACGAAGCATTTTAATTCAATCCCATTCAATTAAACCGCTACGCTCCTTCCATTCGCGAGGCATCGCGCCAGGTCGCCCGTGCTAGAGAAGGTGGAAATTAATTTTATTTTTCTTATCCTTTTTTTCTTGAAGGCCCCATTCCGCTGGGAGGCGTGTTCGCGGAGCGAAAGCGCAGCGGGTTTGATTGCAATTTCTGCGGAATTCTCTGTTGATTGTTTCTGCCGAGGAGCCGATTGTGGCCACCGTTTTTGTGTTGTGTGCCGTTTTCTTTTTGTTTGTCTCTCTCTCTCTCTCCTTCTCTTACTCTAATCTATTGCGTTCCATTTTTGTCCGGTACGGCAATACTTATGATGCCTTACCGAGTGTTTATCTTGGGGTTGCGTTCGATTGTTCTTCTTTTTTTCGCTCCCCTTTCAACTGTCTTTCCTTACCCCAACAACGCACTCCACTGGCGCTGGACGGAAACGCTGAGACGCTTGGCTCCATGGAGGGAGTGAAATAAAATCCAAAACACGAGCGCAACGCGTTCGAACGACCGATCGACGGACGGGGCTGGCCGTCCAATATCGCGTTGCCGTGAGCAGCTGGGACCGATTGATATTTTTTCCGCTCTTTGCACACTGGACGCTTTTCGCCCTCAACGTGTTCGTTAGTTCCGTCGTCACCAAAGTCGACCGATGTGCAACTCGTTCACCCGAACGGAATTGGATTGGCTCGAACGGCGATGAAAGAAGTTTGGCGAAGGATTGGCCCTCCCCACCGGGGCCCATTTTGTGCGCTTGATCCTTCGCTGTCAAGCTCGCTGCCAAATGTCTATCCGTGATTTTATGTGTGCGTGTGTTGGGGTCCTTTCCCGTTTGTGTACCTTGCTGCGGCAAGGTTTTTTTTTCTTTTTGCTTGTTCTATTTTGACCAACGTTTAACAACTGCCTAGATTATTGTTGAAGGACAGAATGCGTCTTCTCACTCACAAACCTGAGAGATACCCTTTGCAGGGGCGTTTCGAGCCGGCTTCCATTATTGTGTTTCTTAAGGATGCTCAAAAATTCTTTTGCTATGGCTTCAGCTTCACGAAAACGAATTTGTTCCTAATAAGCTTAATGGACATCCCACGCTGGTAAATTTTTAATATTCAACATTTCAATGCTACGGTGTTGAGTGAAGAGCAGGTCAAGAATGTTGTTCTCTGTAGAGCTCGATCTGAATTGCTTCTATTCTTCTATACTCAACGATTAAAGCCAGCTTTAAAGTGAATAGTGTTGATCTGTCGAATGTGCGTTGAATCACACTAAGCCGTTATTTAAAAAAAATATGTGAAGTAACTTAATACGTATGTTTGTTTTCCTTTTTGTTTTCTCCGCAATTGTGTAATGAAGAAAATTTGCTTGAAAGATACAACAACCGTAAAAAAGGCGAACAAAATAGTTACATTATCCATCAAGAGATGGCGCCACTACATTCAAGAGTTTAGTTTGCGGTTTTTCAATAATTGCTATATTGTTTTGTAAAATATTAATGTGAAATATTACATAAGCTGTATTTAGTTAAATTAGGTGTCCTTCAAACCTCGTTAGAAGCAAAGCTTTAATTATACTTTAATTATAGTTGCATATAACTTTAATTATATGCAATTAGGCAAACGAAAAATTAGTGTGAAATTTAGATCGCGTAATTATTTCCGTATAAATTATAAAACAATACAAGTTATATAATCACTATTAAAAAAAAAGTTGTTTTTCGATAGCCATTTGATAGAACATACCTCAACGGCTCAACAAATTCAAATTCGAACCTTTTTTTGTTTTGTTTTTGGATTATTGGAAGTGTTCGGTAAATTTGTTTTATATAACTCATTCGGCAGCCATATTGTTTCTTCTGTCTCATAATTCTCATTCCCAAACTCGCTCCCTGTCTCATCGTTCTGCGACCGGATTGAAGAAACAAGCTAAAGAAAGCCCCTCAATCGAACAAATGGACAAATCCTTCAACAGAAGATTATACTTCACACCATTTCGAGCGAATCACCGGCACACATACACACCAACACCGAAGCAGCACGGCAGTGATGCAGCCAGCAGTGGCGCCAGAGCAAGTTGTGCCGTGTCTTCAACTAGGCGAGGCACGGTGGATCTTGTCAAGTTGGGCCCAAATTGATTTCCCCACCAAGAACCGGACCGGTTATCGAATCGGTCACCGTACGCTCCCACCAACCCGAGCAAAGCCTCCGAAACGAGAATCGTCGTTTGCCGAAATGCATTTAACACCCGGCCGTCTTCAACCCTCGGCACAAACCCTCGGAGTACCCAAAACTCCCATTGCGTTGATTGCGATGGGGAAGGAAAAAAAAAACATCCACACCCTCCTTCATCGCCTGTATCGGCTCGTCCCGGTGCGTCCGTTCGGCCCGTTTCGATGACGAGCACGGAGCGAAATTTATTGACACGGAAATAATAGGCCTAATCCAAGTGTAATCAAGATTTGCTTGAGCAAAACTTTTTCCAAAACTTCAAAAAGAGCCCACTTCCGTCGCCGGCGTTAGCTCGCACTCCACTCCCCAGGCATATTTCCGTGCACGTGCAGCAAACCCGAGAAGAAACCCTATCGCGTGCCGCCCACTGCGTACTTCTGTCCGGTACCGGGGGGTTCCACCTCAAAAACAGAAGGACGCCCTTTTATGCCCCAATCCTATCAGTCAGCATGAAACTCGAAACCCCACCCGGTCACAGCTCGAACACAAAAGGGGTGCCTGTTTGGCGTTTGCAAAATTTGGGAAATCCCGTTGAAAGCGGAGGGGAGAAAAAATAGTTCCAAACTCTTTTCCCCACTGGTTAACGGCCGGTCTCGTCTCGGAGAGTTTCAAGTTTTCCATCGGCCGTCCGTTCATGCGGATCCATTCATCATCTGCTCGTGTGCTTTTTTAAGACGAAACAATTCCAAACAGACGTCAATACGGAACGGAATTCAAAATGCTCACACAGAACAGCGGACGATCGAACGAACTGTGAACATATTTTTTGTTGGTTAAAATCTCTGGTCTAAACCCAACAGAACGTGTTCATTATTAATCATGATCAATGAATTGATAGGAGTTTAACTGTAGAAAGTGCCAGTTAATAGGGCAATTGTGCCAGTTTTGCAATCAATTATACTTTAAATATGAAGGAGTATAAACCATGAATTTGTGGCTTTTGGTAGGAGAACTATAGCAGCTTTTATTTTTACATATTTTTTGTGCTATAACTGAGATGTTAAAGAAAAAATCCATAAAAATTAACAATAAAACAATACTGTTTTGTACCAGTTTTCAGCAAGTATAATTTAGTTTTTGACAATACTGCTGTTACGACCATCAAGTAGGCCTTGTTTGACGATTGAAAAGAATAGATTTTCTATGTACCAGGCTTCGGCCAACTTTAAAATGCAAAAAAACAATGGTTTAAAGAAGAAAAAAGCTAAAGAACATTAACAAATCATAAAACCTTCGAGTATTCTAGAAAACAATTACCTTACAGGGTTTTACACATCAAAACTAGATGTCACCAGCATTTTTCTTATCCAAACAGGAATTTTTCAACAATCGTGCACT